>RJWM01004497.1:0-100890 GCA_004363535.1 Dasyprocta punctata | reverse complement strand
CATAATCCATCTTTGAACACATGAAACTTTTAAGTGACATTTTAAATCTTAACCATAACTCAAGGTATCTGTATTTGTAAAATTTATGTACTAGTGAATAGAGATGGAAAATAATAAAGAAGAAAAAAAGGAGGGAGAAAAAGTCTGTTGTGGTTATAAACATTATGAAGACAAATGAACAGAAAAAAAGAGGTAGGAGGTATAAGGTATAAGATATATTTTATTTACACTAATCAGAGAATGCCACTCTATTTCAGCAGACACCTAACAAAGTGAAGAAATACCGGTGAACAAGTAGAAAGGAAGCATTCCAGATAGACAAAGATCAAACACCACTGCTGTATCATGGGGAGCAGGACTTGTGAAGGAGCACAAAACCCAGAAGATAAATGTCAAAAAGTGTCAGAAATGGGAGGCTTACTATATACTATCTCTTATAAGACTTTTATAGTGAAAAATGGGAATAGATTGGAGAATTTTTAAAGCATAAAATTGTATTATCTGACATTCATTGAAAGTTTATCTACCTTCATCATATAGATTAGACCGAAGGATAGGAGATGGCTTCCAAGGAGAAAAGAGGAAGAGATGTTAAGCAGTCTATTCAGCAACCCAGGCAAGAAGAAACAAAGAGAAATGACTGGGTTAAGGTATATATTGAAAGAACAGCTGGCAGGAGTTGGAGGTGATTTGGCTGTGATTTATGTCAAAAGCAGGGAAACCAAAGATGGCTCCAAGATTTTGTGTCTGATGTACTGGAAGAATACAGTTTCCATTTACTAAAATGGAAAGACAAAAGCAAAGAAGCACTAATCTAAAGCTTGAGTTTGAACTGGCTAATTTTGAGAAGCCTATAAAACAACTAAGTATGTGATAGACAATTGGACATATGAGCATGGAATCCAGAAAATAATCTGTACTGGAATTACATACTTTAAAATCAACAATATAAAAATGCCCTTAATTATTCATTTCTCCATATGTGTTATAAAGCCAGCTGCTTCTGGTTGCACATGAAACAAATAAATCTCTTGAGAGCTAACCTTCTCTTCTGTAGCTGTAAGATAAATTCCTTGATTAGAAATCATTGATCACCTATCTAATCCTTGATTAGGTATAATTCCTTGATATGAAATACATGACAATAAATACACTATTCAGAAAGCCGAAGATAGGATGGTGTTCCTGGTAGAAGCCTGATAGGTAGATAAAGCAAACCCATATTGTCTTAGTCCTTTTTTGTCTTGCTACAACCTGACACTGAGTAATATGTAGAGATTTCTTTGGGTCCAGAGTCAGAGCTGGAAAGTCCACACAGTGTTGCCTCAGTGTCTTTCAAGAGCCTGTCGGCTGCACCAACACAGGGTGAAGAAGCAGAAGGGGAAGCAGGCATCTATAAAAGAGACCAAGGATTTGGGGTGGCCTCACTTTACAAGAATCAATTCTCATAGTAAATAACTCAGCTCCACAAGACCTCACTCACTCAGGTCGGCATTAATCCTTTCCAGGGGAGGTTCTCTCGTGCCCTAATTATCTTCTTTAAAGTCCCAACATCTCAAAATCGTTAAACTGAGGAATTAAGCCTTAATGAGTGTGAGAGACACAAACTACAATGAAACCGTAGTAACACTCAGTAGAAATATATATTACAGTGAAGATACATTGTGTTCCCTTCATGATGGAAAAGATCCAATATAATCATCTTGAAATGTGTTGGCTGACTGGTGCCTCTAGATTTTGTATCTAGAGCTCATGTTTTGCTTTCTCTTGGCAAGTAGGCCCCACAGCCAAATTACTCTTTCCAAGGAGGCCTCCCTGTAAAACCCATACAGAGCTTCAGTCTCTGCTACCATAGACACATTGCTCAGGAACCCATGGAAAAATATTATGTTTTGCAACTGCTAGATTGATGTGTTATTATTCTCCTTTAAATGCTTAATTCAGGACAAAGCATTTACTTTATAATATTTAAATACGTCTTGAAGAAGTTTCAAGTCCACAGTAAAACTAAAAGTCTGGTGAATACATTTCCTATATACTCTCACCCACCTCCCCCTATCAGCATCTACCACATGAGTGCTACCTTTGTGACAACAGATGAAGCTGTGTAAACTGGTTATTACCACCTGAAGTCCATCGGTTACTTGAGAGTTCACTCTGTGTTGTACTTTCAACTGGTTTGAATAAACATATAGTGATGAGAGTAAATAGAATATCTTTTTTTTTAACCTGAAATACGTGAATTCTTTATTTCTGGAATGTTTACATTCAGTAGTTTTGAACTGCAGTTGATGTGGTAATATTTCACTTTAAAACCACAAAAAGTAAAATCACAGATAAGGGTAAACTATTGCATGTCTTTCTAGGACACAAACATGTTACAAATATATATATATATATATATATATATATATATATATATACAAATTGGTATATTATAAAGATATGGAGGATCAATTAACTTTCTAGTGGGAAAGCAGTTGGTGCAAAGGCATTAAATTTCCTCCATATTCATTCTTTCATATTATTTACACTAGTATAACCAAAACATAGTAAAACTAATTTTCAACAAGGATTCATTCTGTATTGAATTTATGCTAATTAGTATGCTGGAAGAGCCATTTAGATACATTTTAAGAATGATCTTTTCTGTTTGAACTACAGAATTTTTCATGGTGTATCTTGATTCCTCTTTTTTTCCCACTCCCTTCGATCCCTCTTCCCCTCCTTATTTACAAAACTTTGTTTCCACTTTTGTCCTTTTCTCATGTTTTTCTTTTCCCTTCCTTCCTTTCCCCCTCCTCCCTCACGACTTCCCCTTTCCTTTTGATCAATTTATTCCAATTTCACAACATCTACGACACATTTTAGTTCTTATTTACTCTTTCAGTGTCTCACACAAGAGAGACAATGTAATATTTATGCACGTGTGTCTTATTTACTTCACTTAAGGTTATGAACTCAAGGCCCAACCATTTAACTATAAATGTCTCAAGTTTATCCTTCTTTATGGCTGAATAGTACCCCTTTCCATAAAAAAAAAGTATCCATTCATTGGTTGATATGCATTTGGGTAGTTTCCAAGATTTAGATATTGCAAACTGTACTGCTATAAACATGGGTGTTTATATATCACTGTAGTATGATACTTTTAATTCTTTTGGGAAGATATCAAGAAGGAGAATAACTGGGTCAAATGAGACCTCCAGTGCTAGATTTTTGAGAGATCTCCACATTGATTTCCACAGTGCTTGCACCAGTGTACATTCCCACTAACAGTGTAGAAGAGTTCCTTTTTCCTCACAGCCCTGCCAGCATTTGTTGTTGGTTGATTTCTTGACAATAGCCATTCGCTCTGGAGTGAGATGGAATTTCAGCATTGTTTTCCTTTGCATCCCTCAAATGACCAATGATGTCGAACTTTTTTTCATATATTTATTTATCATTACTATTTTTTCATGTAAGAAGTGCATATTCATCTCAGATACCCATTTTCAGATTTGGTCTTTAAAGTTGGGGGGCCTAATTTTTTCAATTCTTTCTGTGCTTTAGATATTTGTCCTTTGTCTGAGGAACAGCTGGGAAAAAATGTTGTCCCACTTTGTGGATTGTCTCTTTACTCTACTGATGATTTCTTTTACTGCACAAAAGCTTTGTAATAAGATGAGATCCCAGCTGTTGATTCTTTGTAATATTTCTTCAGTGATCGGGGTTTGTTCATAAAGTCTTTTCTCCACCTATGTCTTCCATAGTTCTCCCTATTCTATCTTCCAGGAGATTTAATGTTGAGATGTAATGTTTCTGTTTTAATATTTAGATCTTTGACCCACAGCAATTTTAGTTTCATGCATAAGTGAGAGACATGTGTCTAGTTTTAGTCTTCAGCATGTGGAAAGCCCTTTTTTCCATCACCATTTATTAAAGAGGCTATCTCCCAGTAAACATATTCAGTCTTTTTGTCAAAATAAGATGGCTGAGTATGTCTGGAATTGTTTGTTCATCCTTTAATCTGTAGCATTGATCCTCGGGTCTGTTTTTCTGTTTGTTTGTTTTGTTTTTTTGTTTTGGGGTTTTTGTTTGTTTGGCCTGTACCATGCTGTTTTTATCACAGTAGCGCCATAGTATAATTTCAAGTCAGGGATTGTTATGCCCCTGCCTTGCCTTTGTTGCTGACTACTGTCCTTGCTATTTTAGGTCTCTTTCATTTCCAAATGAATTTTAGGAATGTTTTCTCTCATTCTGTAAGATATACTGATGGTATTTCAATTGAGATTACATTAAACCTGTGTAACAATTTTGGGTGTATTCCAAAAATTTCACTATTTTGGTTCTTTCTAAGAGCAAGAGATATCTTTCCTTTTTCCAATATCTTCTTCAATCTCCTTTTTCAGAGTACTGTAGTTTTTAATGTAGAGATCATTTATTTCTTTGTTAAATTGATTCTTACATATTCTTTTTTTTTTTTCAAGGCAATTGTGAAAGGCGTTGTTTCCCTGATTTCTCTCTCAGTGAGTCTGTTGTTCGTGTTTAGGAATGCTATTGATTTCTTAGTGCAGCCTTTATAGCCAGCTACGTGACTGAATTTGATTATTAGATCTAGAAGCTTTTTGGTGGAATTTTGGGATCTTCTAAGTAGAGTCTTTTTTGTGACTGGTGCTTAAACAACTGGAAATTCACACCGAAAACAAGGACAAGGCAGGGGGCATTGCATTCTCAGACTTCAAGTTATGCTACAAAACTACAGTGATTAAAAGCAGCATGTTATTGGCAAAACAAAAAACAAAAAACAAAACAAAACAAAAAAAAAACAACAACAAAAAAAAAACCAGACATGTAGATCAGTGGAACAGAATAGAAGATAATGATAATTTAACTTCTTCCTTCTTATCTTTATTCCTTTTATTTCTCTCTCTTGTCTAATTGCTCTCCCTAATGTTTCCAGGACTATATTGAATAGGAGTGGTGATAGTGGACATCCTTGTCTTGTTCCTGATTTTAGAGTGAAAGTTTTCAGTTTTTGATCACTTAGTATCATGTTGGTTGTTGGTCTGTCACAGATGGCTTTTATCAAATTGAGATAAAGACTGTCTATTCCAATTTTTTGTATGGTTTTTACCATGAATGTGTGCTAGATTTTGTCAAATGCTTTTTCTGCATGATCATATGATTTTCGCCTTTGACTCTGTTGCTAGGGTGTATTGCATTTAATTATTTTATTTATTATTATTTATTTTTAAACTATTATATTATTTATTTATTTATGTTTTTCTGAGACAAGTTCTCACTACGTAATTCAGGCTGGCCTTGAACTCACTATGTGGCCCAAGGTGACCTTGAACTCATGGCATTCCTCTTCCACAGTCTCCGAATCCTGTAAGTACAGACATGGGCCACCAATCCTGGAAGATTTGCATATGTTGAATTATTCCTGCATCCCTGGAATGAATCCTACTTGGTCTTTGCTGTAGTCAGGGTTTGCAAGAGAAACAGTTTAAAACAGGACACAAATGACTCAAGTTTATCTTCCTGTAAAGCAGAGAAGTACTCCATTGCATTTAAACACTACATTTTCTTTATTCAATCATACGTTGATGGACATAGGCTGTTTCCAAGATCTTGCTATTATGAATTTTGCTGCTATAAACATAGACATGCATACATCACTGTAGGAAGATGTCTTTAACTCTTTTGAGATGGTACCTAGAAAGGAAATAGCTAAATCAAATGGAATTTCTAGTTTTACTTTCTTGAGAAATTTCCCTACTAATTTCCATTGTGTTTAATCTGTTTACAGTCCACCAACAATGCAGAAGGGTTGCCTTCTCCCCACCACCTCATCAGCACTCGTTGTTGGTTAATTTCTTTATGACAGCCATTCTTTCCGGAGTGAGATGAATCTCAGTGCTGTTTCAATTTGCATTTCTCGAATGGCCAGCAATGTGGAACATCGTTTTCATTGGCTGTTTGTATTTCTTCATCTGAGAATGCCTATTCACTTCAGATGTTCATTTTTTTTGAGTCTTTACATTTGAGGGTTCTAATTTTTTTTGAGTTCTTTATATATTCTAGATATTAGTTCTTTGAGGAGTACCTGGTTAAAAAAAAAGTTTTATTCCCATTCTGTAAGTCATCTCTTCACTCTGTTTGTTGTTTACTTTGTTGTGTTTTAAATTGATATTTTCCCGTCTGGTGATTCTTGGTTTTATTTCTTGTACAGCTGGGGCTTTGTTCAGAAGTCTTTGCCTACACATATATCTTCAAGTGTTTTGCCTCTTTTGTATTCCAGTAAACTATACATTTCTATTCTAGTGTTTAGATCTCTGATCCTTTTTGATTTTAGTTTAGTCCATAATTAGAGCTATGGGTCCAGGTTTAACTTTCAGCACATGGACAGCCATTTTTCCCAGCACCATTTGCTAAAGAAGCTATCTTTTCTCCAGCATTGGGATTTGGCTGCTTTGTGAAAAATAGCATAGCTGAGTTTACTGCAGTTGTTTCTGTATCTTCTGTTCTGTTCTACTGACCTACAAGTATGGTTTTTGCCAATACCATGCTGTTTTTAATCACTGTAGCTTTGTAGTGTAACTTGAAGTCTGAGAATGTAATGCCCCCTGCCTTGTACTTGTTTTCTGTGTGAATTTCCAGTTGTTTAAGCACCAACCACAAAAAGGGCTTTCATTTTTGCTTTATTGCCTTTACCTCTCCACCAAAACTTAGTTGACCTTATGTGTGTCTCTTTTTGCCTTTCACACATGCTGCATTGCTCTGTGTACCTACTTGCATTAATATAATGATTTTTTTTATTGTTGCTTTATTGTAAATCTTGAAATTGTAAGTCCTACAACTTTGCTCTTCAAAATTTTGTTGGCTATTCTAAATCTTTTGTTTTTCCATATGACCTTTAATATCAGTTTTTCAGTATCCATAAAATAACTTGCAGATATTTTTATTTCAATTGCATCATCCTACAGATCAAGTTGGGGTGAACTGACATATTGACAACACTGAGTCTTCTATATGAAATGAAATATCTCTCCATTTGTTTAGTACTTTGTCATGTATTTGCTTTTCATCTTTATTGTGATGTTTTTCACAAGTAGATCATTGACTTTAAGTGTACAAATCAATGTCTTAGTACTGTATAGTCAGAGTTGTGCCAATCTCAATCTAATTTATTAACACTTTCATAATGTCAAGAGACAAACTTTCCCTGATTGACGTGTTTTGAAATTTTGTTGTAGTTTTTTTCTTTCTTTCTTTTCTAATCCTTGAAATAAAATGGATTTGGAAAAAAGAAAAAAAGGGGGCAAATTTATCCATATTAGAAGTCACCTCACATTTCCTTCCACACTACCTGGCCCTTGGCAACCATGAATTTCCTGTTTGCTAATTGTCACTATACTGTTGAAATGAAATTATACAGTGTGTGACCTACTGCAACTACCTTCTTTTTATCACTGGATTTCAGTTGATATGCTGCTCAATAATACCTTATTATATGAATAGACTGCATATTATTTATTGATTAGTCACTGGAAATTTGGGTTGTTTTCAACTTTAGGCTATTGTGCTGATGCTAGCATACTCTGACACATAGCCACTGTTTGTCTGACTTTTTTTTTCATCCTTTTACTTTCAATATATTTACATATTTAAATCTATTATATTTAACCCACATTAGTTAAAATATGTTTAGATCTTGTTTTAAATCCAGTGTGACAATCTCAGACTTTTTATTGTTTTATGGATATATATTTAATGTTAGCATCATTATATTTGTCTGTCATTTTGCTTTTTGTTTTCTGTATGTCTGATGACCTATTTGTTCCTGTTTCTTCTTTTCTGCTTTCTTCTTCATTGCATGAATAGCACATAAGTGAATATTCTATCTCAAGTGAATATTCATTTCTTGAATTAATTTAAATACATGTAATAATCTTTTTAAACCTATTTTTACTTTTCTGTTCATCGTTCTAGGACATATAATGCCCAATATAGCTTATCGAGATCAATGTGAGATATACTAACTAATTTCAGGCATATAGAAAGCCTATATTATTGGCCAGCTCTATTCTGTCTCACTCCTTGTTCATGTTAATATTGTTATACATCTAGATATACGACAAATCCATTAACACATTGCTGTAACCACTGCTTATGTAATTTCCTTTTACAGAAATTGAAAAAGGGAATATCAAGTGTGTATTATAATTTGTTACAGTAAATGTCTTTTAATCACTATTGTTCCCTTTATTTCTTCATGTTTGTCATTTCCTAGCTCCCATTGTCTTCCCATTCACCTTCCTGTGTGTAATTTTCAAATGTATTTCTATGTAGTATAGGCCAATATACTATCACAAACGCATGATTTTATGCAATTGCTTTTCAAATCACTAAGGGAGGAGAAAAAAGAAATATGAAATAATACCTTCATAATTACTTAAAAGTTAGCTTTGCCTGAACACTTTATTTCAGATGTAAATCACTGTGTGATGTCACTTCCTTTGAGCCTGAAAACCTTCTTTTAGAAATACTTGTAGAGCAGGCTTGTTGACAGTAAATTCTTCTGCTTCCATTTCATTTGAAAAAATGATTTGCTTTCATTTTGAAGACAGTGTTGCTGGATTTTTGGTTGACAATTTTTTTGTTTGTTTGTTTGCTTTTGTTTTTGTTTTGTTTCACCCTCTTGACTGTGATTCCCACTATTTGGCCTCTTGGGGAAGGATGGTTGGGGAGACATTGCTCAGCACATAGATTATTACACTTAGGAGGAATAAATCTCATATTTACAATGTGATGACTATAATTAATGACTATAATTCATGAATATTATATTTTTGAAAAATGTAAGTGGACATCATGTACATTCACTACAAAGACTATGTAAGGTGTTGCATTTGTTAAATTTCTAGATCTATTTTCCAAGTTACATATAAGACAAAAGTCATATGGTGCACAATAAAAATACACAATGCCATCTTCCCATTCAAAATGAATAAATACATGAATTTGAAAATGAAACTTTATTATATATGATTCATCATTTTTCTCTTATTATTTCACATTTCTCTTTCAATATTTTAATTATGATCTGTGTGAATGCAGATTTCTTTTTGAGTGCATTCTATTTGAAGTTCCCTGAGACTCTCGAATGTGCAGATTAATATTTTTCATAGACATCTCAGTTACTTTTCACTCGTTGTTGAGACAGACTACCTGATGCCCAAAATTAGGGAAGGAAAGATTTATTTCCTACAGTTTCTCTGGAGTTTTGGTCCATACTTAGTTGGCTCCAAGGCAGCATGGTGTCGCAGGGCAGCCATTCATGGCGGCTGCCAAACAGCAAGGTGTGTGAACTGGGAAGAGAGAGAGAGAGAGAGGAAGACCTGCCTGCATTCCTCCTGCCTTACTCTGAATGTTGGCTCCACCCCTGGGCAGGTGTAGCACTCACATCACCAACCCCAGTGCTAGACAACAAACCAGTCACAAACACCAGACTCAGCCCCATCCAAATTACAAGTCCTCGTGGGGACACGAGATCAACCAATACAACAGATCTAGG
The DNA here is from genome assembly GCA_004363535.1 of Dasyprocta punctata. Lineage (NCBI taxonomy): Eukaryota > Metazoa > Chordata > Mammalia > Rodentia > Dasyproctidae > Dasyprocta > Dasyprocta punctata. Next base: position 91,328 of record RJWM01004497.1, on the reverse strand, counting down.
GAGTATCTAATTATTGCTGATTGGATTAATTTTTCTAGCCATTCCTTCTCCTCCCCTTTTTCTGGCTTGCCAGTTTTGCATGAGTCGTTAGTCTTCACAGTGCCTCACATTTCTGTGACACTCTGCTTATTTCCTTCATTTTCTCTTTCTGTTCTTTAGAGTGCATAATCTCTACCAATATAATGTTCAAGCAGTAGATAATACATTTCTGATAGCTTAAACTCACTATTGACTCAATTTCCTGAATTTTTATTTTAATTACTAAACTTTTCAGCTCCAGATTGCACTCTTACCTTTTTATTATTTCAATTCCATTATTGATATTACCTATTTGATGAGTATTATCATCGTCTTCATTTTTTTTTTCTAGCCTGGTTTTCTTTAATCCTTTGGACTTGCTTCTAATAATAGCTTTGAAGGTTATGGTTGCTAAATTAGAAGTAGATCACATCAAGGACAGTCCTATTGGTATTTTTTTCAGTTTGTATGTGGATTGCATTTTCATACTTATTCAAGTATTTCAAATATTTTGGCAAAAATTTGGCAGTGTAAATAATGTGTTGTAAAAATTTGAGATACTAGTTTCTTCTGTCTTGGAGCTAATTGTCTCTTATATGTTTGCTTTGTTTTCAGTGACTTGACTAGACTGTGTGGGAGACAATTTGAGTAGCTCCCCTTGAATGCAGAACAATTGCTGCAACTTTGATTATATCAAGACTTATTTCCTTATGTTGATATATACAGAGCTGACTATGATATTTCCTTCTCTCTTCAATTGGCTCTAAGCATTGCAAATAAGGCTAGCTCAAGGTACTGGTATGTAATGTCTAAAGCCATCAGACAATGTCCTGATTCCTCCCTTAGTGATCTCTGTAAAATATATAAGGCACAGCAGGATGGCAGAGCCAGTGAGCTCCAGGCATGTGGGTATTATAGCCTCAAGAAAGAGGTTGTGAGTTCCCAGGGCATAAAGTTTGCATATCAGAAACTGAAGCAGCAGCCTCCTAAACAATTCAGTTGCTATCTTGATTGGGTTATGCAAATTGATTCCCCTGCATATCTTTATCCCTACATTTTGTAGAGATACCTTTCTCACTACCTGGCCAACCAGCTCAAGTGACTCAGGTAGTTCCTGCCATTCTCACTGTCACTCACCCGTGAGCCACCCCCTTTAATGAATTCTGGGAGAGGCCTAGGATCAAGGCCTTTGTCCGCATGTCCTCATAAGGATTGGACTCAGGACCCCTTGGCTGCCCTTAACTTTGAATATGTCTCAGTTTCTTTATTCTCACCATGGGTTGCATTGGAGATGGTAAATTGGAATTAACTTGCTGGAAGTCTAATAACATCTTGGTGGGATTATAAATATAACTTCTTGGATTGTGAGGAAGACTAGAGAAAAGATTACAACACTTGGATTACTGTACTCAATATTTGGGATTACAATAGACTATTTCAGTGAAGTTTATTTCCCCTAAAGTATGCAGCTTCTGATGTTGCTCCTTAGAATACAACCTTGAAAATACAGACTCTTCCTGGGATAACTGTGGTCTTATCGGAGTTCACATTACCTCTTTTATGGTCTCCCTGTAAAACTTCTGGCTCATCTACCAGCATGGATTTGAGACCCAGCTATTAGTATCCACTGCTACCTGATTGCTCTATTGTTCTGTACAGCACTCAAAGATAAATTGCTTCACAATGTGATCTGATTAAAGTCAGCTCCCTTGCTTCCTTTGAAGAACTGCTTTTTTGTTTTGGGTTTTTTTTTTTTTTTTTTGACTTTTTGCTTTTTTGTTTTTCTCTCAGTAAGTGACTTCTTCAGCTCTAGGGGCATCTTTTAAACTCTTGCTATAGTCCCCACTCATACACTTCTAGTTAATTCACATTTTCACTTGTTGCTATTAATACCATGGATCTTCTTATTTGTTCATTACAGAGATCTCCATTGTTTTATGTGATGAAATTCCACACCTGTATTCCAACTAAAGTACCTTCATAGCTGGCTGTACCATTTTTGTACCATATGTTCACAGTTCTCAAACTACATGGAACTGCTGTTCCATAGTGTGGACAGATGACATACAGCTACACCATTTTACAGTCTTGTCAGTAGGGCATGGAGATTCTAATTTCTCCCACATCCATGCAACACTTGTTCTTTCTGTACTTGTTTTGATTGCAACATTCCAATGTGTTTGAAGTGACATTTTATGTTCCTTGACTTTGTATTTCTCTAATGATTAAAGAGGCTGAGAATATTTTTAATATGTTCATTGGACTGTGGACATCTTTGGAAAATATCTTCAAATCCTTTGGCCATTGTTCATTAGGTTGTCTTTTCATTGCTGAATTCTTACAGTTATTTACATATTCTGAAAGCCAGATCTGTACTGGTTACAATTTACAAATCCTGTATACTGTTCTATGGATAAGCTTATCATTTTCTTGAAGTGCTTTCAAGTTCTGGGTCAGATCAAATCAAAGCAACCTTCTGAACTTCCCAAGGAATTAAGAAACTTTAAATAATGACAGTTCTCTGGAGCTGGTGGTGTCTTGGGGAATCTCCACCGCCATTGGCCTCTTCTAGTGTCTGTCAGATTGTTGCTTATTATTAGGCTTGTGTGTTGCTCATCTTCAAATCTAGTTTCCTGCTGGGTACAGGCAAATAGGACAGAACAAGTTGAAACCAAAAAGTGCAACGCTATTCCCCAGAAAAGTCTTTGTTAATGTCTACTGGTTTGGAAAGTTAATTCTGAACATTTGTGCCAGTGTTCTCACTGCTTTTAAGAAGGAGATCATTTTTGGAGGCCCTTACTTTAGTATCGCCCCCATATATTCAATTTTAATATTCTACTTGGAACATTTTCTCTGTGCTTATCTCCAAGGGAATATTCACAGTGTACAACTCTTTCTCCACCTGCTCAGGATAATCTTACTGAAATAGAAAGAATTCTTTCATCCTCTGAACTCTTCTAAAATAGTTATATTTGTAATTGATTTAATAAAAAGGCATGCCTTCTAGGGACTGCCTAAATGTTACTTGAAGTTAGTATTATTGTTTAGGTTTGAAAACATGTAGTTCTAATTTCTTCACCAGAATGAAAATTATTTTTAAAATAAGAATTTTGTTGAATATATATTTGATACTTCTACACACCCAGAAATGGTTCAGAACTCAATTCAGTGTGTTGCTTGTACAAACAAAGTCATATACTTAAATATGGAAAGTATTATCAAAATTGTGTCTATATTTCCTGAGCTGAAAGATTTTTGGAATAAAAAGAGTTTAATTACATTGGCAGAATATTATTTTTTTAATTTTTGTGACACATATTGCACTTGACAAGTTCTATACTTATCCATTACTTTCCTTGAGAATTGGCCTAGATCTTTATAAGAATTTAAATATTTAGTATGCATCAAATTTCACTTGTGAACAAATCTTTCGTAATAATCCTTTTTATACTACCGTCACTGCCTTCATATTCCACTAGAGTGCTAATGACATATTTGGTTATATTTCTTTGTTATAAAAACACTACACTTTTCTTAACTCATGTTGCACTGTTGAGACCTCATATTGAAAAATTACTTAATGTGAGTGGATGTTTATCAGTTATAAAATGCAATTTCAGTGAAGAAGGTTGAAGAAAATATCCTGAGGGTACTGTCAGCCTTTCACTGGGGAAGTCATAAAATATGAAGTATATCATACTTGTGAAATAATTTAACATAATTCACACACACACACACGCACAGACTCATGCATCTGCAAAAAAAAGAAAAAAAAAGGAATGATTCAATTTTTCAATTTTGTCCTTCAAACAGCTACTTCTTACATGCCAGGTAAAACTGTTCCCCTAAGCGTCACTAAAATTTTAAAGCAGCCGTGCTTTTACTGATTTAAGTACTGAGAGTGATATTGCTCTTACATAAATTGACAATTCATTCTCCTGTTTCCTTCAAATATGTATTTGAATTTTGCTGAAAATGAAAGAATAAATTCAATTCTCTCCTTTCCTCACTTTCTCTCTTCCCACAGGGACAGAGTAAAAACACACAAGAATATAAAAGCCTTCTGTGTTTAGTCAGAGACCAGGAAAGACTTTGTGGACTCCTCATCTGTGCCACTGCACCAGAATTAAAAATGTATGTCTTCCCTGGGCACATGTCTCCCCTTGCCTGCCACCACCTCCCCACATACAAAAATTATTTTCTCTCTACTGAATTTCAAGGGATGCAAATGATAAGACATAATGTAAACCTGACCCAATCAGAAGGCTTTTGTTTTTTCTCAGGAAGTCTCTCCTCAGTGTGAAAGAAAAATAACACTTGGAAACAATGGTCGGAAACAAAGAACAGAAATGATTTCTACATCAAAATGCTAGTGCACCTGTTAATTTACTGACATAGTCATTTTTAAAGTCAACACTTATGAAAGTAAGTCCTGTCCCAGTGACGCATTGAATCTACCACTAACGGATATTAACTAGAAGCAATATTTCAAATGTCTCGCAAAGATAGGCCGTCAGAACCAAAATAATATGTGGTACTATGTATAAGCGCAAGGTTTTGTTTAAGAACTAATGAAAAACAAGCTTTATCAAAATCTACAACTTCCCCTTGCATAAGAAAATATCCCTGGTTTTTATGTGTCTTACCAATGGAATGAAAGTCTGACTAGACGCTGAAACAAATTTGAATTTATTTATATAATTAAGAAACCATTTACTTTTTACAAACATTTTCATTGGGATTGGTATACATTCTGATCCTTTTCATATCTAATATGTCTATTGCCCTCAGAGTGTAAGACAATGGAACCACACAGAGAAAGCTAAGGTCACTGGTTGGTTTTTTTTTTTTCCCCCTCATAATTCTGAGAAAGTTTGCACCAACACCCTCAGGTTCTAAGGACTAAGTCTGAGGTCAGCCTGAATCTCTGTTTTAGCTGTTTAGCTTGAGTTTTCATCTTGTTTTCGATAAATATCTGAAGACACTTCAAAGAGGATACTGGGAACCTTGTGTCACTTAGTTAATTTCCCTTGTTCTCAGGGAATCCTTTGATGTGAGGGTTGAAGTCTGTATGCGATTCAAAGTGTTTTCTCCCATTACCTCTATTCACATATTTCCACTTTCTCCCCTCTTTGCTGTCTTGCTCAGCATTTCCTCACATCAAATAATTTGGATTAAACCTTCCTGAGGTTCCACAAGAGCTTCCTCTGCTAGCACTGCCCAAAGATGACACATCAATCAGGAGGGAGAGATGCAAGTGGACTTCAATGACCTGTGTCATCTATAGAGTATCGCTTCCCAAAATTTTAGTGCATGGATTGCATTTCTCTATTGTCCTCAGATGTAATGTATGATTCTTTGGTTTTTTAAATTGGCCATTGCAATGAGTTTCTGGACTCAAGGATTATGGAGCCCTGAGAGTCTTGTGCTGCTTCTGCCCTACAAGTTACATTTGTAATGTAGTGCTGTTCACACATTAAAAATATATGAAGTACAAAACATAAAGTTCATGGAACCTTTAAGAGAGATTTGTTGACATTAGACGTTGTTATTTTAATTTTCAAAATCATTTTATCAAAATCATTTTTGCCAGACTAATAGAGAAAATGGAATTTTTACTGACCTATATATACACTGAACCATCACAGAGAGTCCCTCAATCCAACTTACAGTCAAACTGATTAACCTAGATAAATAAAAAAATAAATGAGAATTTTAATCTGACATCTCAGATTTATTGGTGAGAGAAAGTAGCAAGAATGCAGAAGTACCACACTCAATCCAGGAAACCATACTTAAAAGTAATGGCCCTCTGATGTACGTGTCTGGTAGTTCATCTTGGTTTGTGATTGTTAAAAATAAAATAACGAGTGCTAAAATGAAGTAAGCCAATTACAGTCTACCTCACTCACTGACTATAGGTAAAAATTCCGGAAAGACTACAAAAACCAGTATGGGAACACTGAAAAGTCAGCACTAGCAGGTGAATTGGGGGTGGGAATTAATGCTAGAACATGATCCACTGTGCGTGGTGAGTTTCACATTTTCTGTTTTGTTTTGTTTTGGTGTTGTGTTGTGTAATATTGTGTGTGTGTGTGTGTGTGTGTGTGTGTGTGTTTTATATCCTCTTTCTCCTGGTTTGAACATTTACCTGAGCTGTTCCCTGGGGAAAGGAGACCTCAGTTCTGTCTCCTCAATTCTGTGGCAGTGCAGACATCTTTGCTTAGCTTCTAGCTTCTTAGCTTCTGGGAAGCAGATTCACTACTTACTGCTTGCCAGAGTCCAGAAATACACAACGCACATGCAACAATCTATACGAAGCGGATTTACTCCTTACAGCCTGTCAGGAAGGAACGCACTGGCATTTAACCCAAAGGCTCAAACAAATTTGTCCAGGCAGGTGGAACTTGGACTGAGGTGCCCCACAGTCTAGATGTTTTGAAAAGCAGTGTGCCCTGAGCTAGACAGTTGACGGCTATGAAGGTCACTGGGCAAAGTGTCCAAGGGCATCTCACTTCTAGAAGTGAAAGAAATAGAGCCTAGATTTTCCTGGACACAGCCTCCCTAACTAATGATACTGAACTCTCAGAGCTTTCTACATTTTTTCTTGAAAACTACAAGCAAGAGAGACAAAGGAAATGGATCAGTCCAAGTCTACCCACAGAACATTCCTGTAGCATCTACTCCCCATTTTCTAATATCAGTATAGCAATGGATTTGACAAACTTCTACAGAATATGGAATTTGCTTCCCCCTTCTTCCCTTTCTTTCCAGACATTTGCTCTACTGGGCTTTTTATTCCTTGATTATAATTTTTGCCATGAGACTTCCACAGCTTCTCAGGCTGTTTTCTGCCTGACCTCCCAACATGCTTGGCAAACAGGCAGAGTGGGAGGCACAATAGGAATTGACAGTACCTCTGTGTGCAGCACGTGGCACGTGTTCCGTGGGTTTCCTTAACTGATGAGGATGCATAATGGGTTGACTGACACGTTTAGCTGCTGCCCCCTTATTTGCCATGTAATCTATGTGTCCTCATGCTTTTTTAAAGATTCTCGGGACATATGTTCCCCCTTCATTGTGAAAACATAAAGTATGCCCCCCAAAACCTTTCTGTGCCTTTATGAATATTCACAGATCATTTTAAGAATGCCTTTAATACGTCTAAATAATTACACATAATTATATATATATATATATATATATGTATGTATGTATTTTTTTTTCCTGGAAAGTTAGGTCAGTATGGATTACAGGCTTCTCGAATCCAACTTAATCCAATATAAAGATGTATACATTGTAGAAAACACATTTAAATGTAAAACTTCCCCTCCTCACAAACAGGTGAAGTGTGATCAAACGTGCATTCACCTATATGTAAAGAAATAATAAAGTCAACCAGTAGAATAATCTCCAGTAAGAGATGTGGAACAATTGTTTCATAAAGAACATTGTGCCAGAAAAATTCAGTTCTGCTGCTGCAGCAACTGTAAATCTGGTCTGATTTTCAAGTTAGGCACATCACATTTTTAAGATCATGGAATCTGAGCAACAGTTATAAATAACAATCATCTCTGAGATCATTATTCCCACTAAAGACAAAGGGCTCTTTAAAGTCTCCTATATAACATGTGGCTCTGATGTTTGAACAGTGAGTTCAACTACCTTTATATTATTAGGGCCAGCTCTATATTGGCTTTAAACTCTGAAAGTGAACATCTCATTTCTGGGAAGTATTTCACACTTTGATTTATAAATTCTTAACTGAAATGAAGAATAAAAGGCAGGTGCAAGAAATTTGATTGAGAAGATATACTGAAAGATGTATTCAAGACATTTGCATGTTAGCATTTCAACAAGGGAAAGAGCTTCAGTCATATAAACTCTTGCCTCATTCTACGAGGTAAACTTCAGAGTCCAGTCAACTTTATCTCGTGACATCTTCTAGTTTTGTTTGCTTCAGCTATTTGAATCTTGAATGTCTTTAGAAGGATGTTACAGTTTTTATCTGAAACCTGATTTGGTTTTTCTTAGTGTAAGGCATAAATACACTTCATGATTTACAAAATCAGGGTGATTTTCTCAGAGAAACATCATAATTGAATCTTCCTCTCCTTGAGTCTGTGCACCACACAATAGGTAAACGCACTCAGAGCCACACTTTGTCTCTACACTAAAAGTCACCTGTTGGAAACCACTACAAAGCGGCTCTGAGCAGGATTTAAAATTTACTAATTGACATTCTATTTATCTGTGAGCCTGTCCTAGGCCTAGGCCCCTTGTCTGGTGATGGGAGCTGATTCATAGTAATTGAAACTCTATCAATCACTGGTCCTGATTGAGACTGGTAGTGGCTGATGTGGTCAGAGATACCTCAAAGGGCAAAAGAGCAAGGTAAAGAAGGTCATATAATGGCTCCATAATCAATTATGTTAATAGAGACTGCCCTGCAGGCATCTTACTCTGCAGGCATCACAGTCCCATCACAAAGGCCATCTTGGAGATAAAATAGTTCTCCTTTTCTGGTATTCTTTCCTACTTGCAGATGTTCTTGAAGTGATTCCCAAATCCTGCTCAGTTCTGGCACCACCCTCAGCGCCTCCTTCAGTATTCTCTCTCTTCGTCTATTTGAAAATATATACGGGTGGTCCAGAGAAGCTCTTTGTCTTAGCCCTCATGATAGCTGCAGTGTCAAGAACTCTGCAGGGGCTTTGATCCTCCTGGAGCCCTAAAATCATACCACTTGTCTCATATATTTAAGTTCTCACCATACACTCATTCGGAAGATTGGGAATCTAGGCTGGGTCCCTGATAGTCACCTCGTCTGGATTCACCAAAGTTTTGTGGATGCTCACTCAACCATGTGAAGCCCAATTCTACATCAATTACTCAGCATAGCCTTGGTAACAAAACTGTCCAGATAGCACCCAATATCAGTTTATTGCTGCCAAACATACGTAGCTCATACTAAAATGTCTGGCTAATTTAATACAAACTTTTCCAGGTGAAACAACCTCTTGTGGAGCATTGTAACAGTTCTGAGACTTCTCAAAGTACAGAGTTAAGAACAAACTCTTAGCTTAGTGGGTGCTTAGATAGAATAAATATCAACATCATTCCTAATTTGGTCTCACTAACCTAGCAGACAGATGAAACTATTGAACAGTTTTAAACACTGTCAAAAAACCAGTATTTTAATTTCAGGTGCTCTTTGAGTATTATCTAATCCTGGCCTCTGGATTCTATAAAATCTATCTTCTTCCAGCTCATGTTAAAAATTTTATGTATTTTTAAGTATTGTTTCTTGTCTCCATTTATCTCAGCAGCATATAATGATGTGCCCAAGTATAGATATTTGAAAAGGATGATGACTACAGAAAATTAAAACAAAGAACTTGTGGGCACAAATTCTGATTGGCAATCAGAAATATATGTAGGGGCCCGAGCATGAAGACACAATCAAAAAATGCAATGTCAGCAGAAATTTGAAGTAGCTGTTTTCTTCATGTGCTAAAAGTGAAATATAGTTCAAGTGAGATCTTCTAATTATTCTGTAAAGTTTGCAGAATAATTTCAATGCCAACTTGTCTCCCCTTCTCAAAAAAAAGCTGTCATTTTTGCTCCAATGGAAATGAACATATATCTGAGTAACAAGATGTAAAACTTCTGAAGCTTTGATAATGGATATTTCATGATATGTCATGGATTTCTATTCCCTCATATTCCAACCTTGGTTATATTCTGGAGATTTAATTTCAAGTGACAATGAATATTTGTGTCCAAACACTCGTATACTTTTGGTGTTGGCTGTGTTTTGCTGTTAGTCATTATTATAATGGATATTTTCCACCCATTACCGCAGCTGCCTTCCCCAAGAAAATCTTTATCCCCTACTGTGCGTTACTGTTTGCAGTGGAAGGCCCCTGGATGCCCATGGATTGGCCCAGGGTGAGACCCTGTTCTGTGCTGTGTGTAGTCATTGAGCCCATCCATGAGATCAGAGATGATAGGTACAAGTGTGAGCATTTCACTTGAATTTGGCCTATGTGGACACTCCTTTAGATTTTTTTTTTAATTGAAAATAGTAAAGGATACTCTTAACTCTGGTGATGTAGTTGAAAACTGCCAGCAGGCCTTCTTCATCCTCAGCAGAGGACCTAGTTTGGCTTGATGTAGGTGCTATGAAGATAGAGCACAACTGAGAGCATGGAAAAGGAAGGCCTTTCCGCTGGCAGAGGATCCCCGAGACTCTCCTCAGGCCCCACTCTGTCCCAGCCTTCTCAAGTGCTAACAAGTTATCCTACTTTCCCAACATAAATCGAACTTCTATCACTTAAACACAATGAAGCCCTGACTAATCTGTCATTTAATGCATATTTTATTATTTCCATTTTTAATTATGTTTATAGAAATTGACACAACGGACTTAGGAGATAAAAATTGTGCCTGTACTGAAGACATACAGTGTTTTGATTCATTATTCCCTAAATAATACAAGATAGCAACTATTTACTTAGTACATGCAGTGTATTATGTATTACAAGTAATCTAGAGATTATTTAAACCATATGGGATAATATATTTAGGTTATATGCAAATACCACTGAGAGAGGAAGCAAGCATCTGTGGATTTTATTTCCCATGACTTTCATCTTGTTGTGGAATCAATTCCCCACACTATTCATGCTTCAACTCTAAACTTACTTTGCTCACTTAAAATTTGCAGATAAGGACTGGGAATATAGCTAGTGGCACAGCTCCTCCCTGGCAAGTGCAAGGTCCTGAGTTCAACTCCCTGTACCAAAAATAAATAAATAAATAAATAAGATTTGCAGACAGACTCTGACGTTCTGTTTTTCCTAAATAATATAAAGTATTTTCAAAATGTAAAATAGTTACACTTGCTTAAAACATCCCAATACTTTTACTCCAGATCTTTGTGGTGTGGTTTATGCATTGTCTTGGTTACTTTTCATTTGTTGCTGAGACAAAATACCTGACGCCCAAAATTAGGGAAGGAAAGGTTTATTCTTACAGTTTCTTGGGAGTTTCAGTCCATTAGTTGACTCCAAGTCAGCATGGGGTGGCGGGGCTACCGTTCATGGTGGCTGCAAGCCACAAGGCCGTGCTGGTAAGAGAGAGGGAGCGCTGAAGCAGAAGACCTGCCTTCCCTTACACTGTACGTCGGCTCCACCCCTGGGCGGGTACAACAGTCCTGTCATCTATCCTGGTGCTAGACAACAAACTGATCACAAGCGTCAGACTCAGCTCCATCAAAAGTATGTGAGGACTTGGGGGTACATAGCATACCCAATACATGCATGTACATTTCACTGGGACTTTGATGGTAAGTGGATATTGACATAAAACTGGACCTAAGAATCTATTCAAAGTCATGCTATACTAGCATAATATTCTGACTCTTTTCTAAAGGGCTTAAGAACAAAGGTTATCAGAGTCAGGGGTCAAGTGAAGACTATCTCAAAGATGGATTTGTCCATCAATGTTTCAAATATCTGTAATAATATATCCACATAATGTTTAACAGACAATCATCTTCATTTAAATTAATTGCATCATCAGTTGGACATTCTCAATTTCCACCCACTGCCTCTTCTATACACTAGCAATATGCATCTCCCATGTATAACAACTTCCCAGTAAGATATCCATAAGTATATTTCAACATACTTACATTTTTCCACAGTGCTTCCACCTGGACTCATTCTCTTTTTTAATCATAAAATGTTTTATAAATATAAATACAAATAGTTATTGTCCATAGAAAGTAAGAGAGTCTGTTCTGGGTATAACAATGACTAAACATGGGATTTTGGTATGCATGTGAGAAACAGATTATCTTTAATTGCTGGACCTGACATCCTAGAAATTTGACTCCCAATTATGGAAAGTGGGAATGGTGCTTGATTTCAGAACTTCAGTGGAAAGCTGTGGTCAAAAATGAATTCACTAGTTAGTAACCACTCACCAAATTCTCCTCTGAATGTCCTCAGCTCAGAAAACAGCACTCCTAATGCTAAAATCCACTTTATATGACACCAGACTATACTAACAAAAGACAAAGACTAAACACGATTTAACACAACATTGGTAAGATGCATTTAGTGTTAGTTAGCATATCTGCAGTGACAAATGAAGTTTGATGTATGATTCCAAAGCAGAAGTCACTGATAAACAAATAACTTTCCTCAAAGTCATAATCTCTTCTATCTGATGACCTCATCATTTTCTTTGGACTTCAGAGACCTCTGAATTCACAGGAAATGAGAAAAGAAAAAATAATGGAAACATATCTGCATTTTAATCAGTTGGTCAAACACTGATATATTTTTTTGCAATCATGTAAGTCCACCTAGAAGTAAGGGAATATGGGATGGGGAGATTTGAAAATGTAGGGTGCAAAAAAACTCTCCAAAAAAAAAAAGAGAGATGGCTAATATGTTATTGACTAGTTTCTCTAAAACAATAAAAAGTAATAATCTTTATAAATGAATGAAAAAATATCTAGCTATCTCATCTGACATGGCATGCAGCCTTATTTTTTCCCATCACTCCATCTTATCAGTTACAGACCGCTGAGAGCTAGTTTCAGGCAGCCACCTGCATCCCATAATATCAGCTCCCAAAACATTTCATACCAGGCCCTTGGGCTTCCACTCCAATATGGACTATTTGCTGTTTGGTCTCACAATTTTGCTCTCAGACTTCCTTTTACTGTATTTTTTATTTGAAACTTCTATTCCTGTGTTCCATTTCCTGCTTTACCCGCTAAAGTTGGTGAACATATCCTCCAGCACCCTGAAAATGATAAAAGGGAAAAATTTGGAATCCTTCATGCATTAAAATTTTTATTGTCTTCATAATTGTTTCATAAATTTGACTAACCATTAAATTACAAATTAAAATAATTTCATTAAGAAAGATGAAGGAATTGGTTCACTTCATTCCAGTATATATTCTTAATTGTAAACACTAATGTTAATTAGTTTCCTCATCTTCTATATATAAACTATGGAAACTTTTAAGATCTTTACATTCAAGCAGAACTATAATTTCTTAATCTCTATTTTCTTTTATCTTTTTTTATTTTGCAACTTTTATTGGTCAGTTTTTGCTCATCTTGTTTCATAATTTAATATTTTCTTGTCTTTTCCCATTTTTTTCTTATTCCTAAGTTATTTTCTAGGTCTCTTATTTTGACTCATATTTGGAGTATTAAATTCCAGATATTATACTAATTACCAAATTGTATCTTTTGATTTTTGTATCTCTGCCATATAACTCCACTCTGCTTTTTTTATGCAATATTGTCTTATCTCTAAAGATAATTGTAATATGGGAGGTTGTTTGTTTTTCTGCTTTGTTTTCATATTTTAGTTTTTACTGATTTTCCTGAACTATCTCCATCTCTTCCGGGTTTCTTTCAGAGTTAAGTTTATCTGTCTTTTTCAGGTTGAAGATTCATTCCCAAATGTTACTTGATCCTTATAAATGAACACATTTCAAAATGAAAACTTACAGAAATGGACGGCCTTTGTGTGTCTGTGGGATTTGTTAATTTAAATGTATGAAAGGAGAATAATAGAGTCATGTCTGTGATTAATTAGTGGCTTACAAATGTGAATACACAGTTTATTCCTTGGACTGAGTCCAAGAAGAATGATCTAATCTTCAGCCTCATATGCATATATCTGAATGCTTGCATTTGAGTGTGCTACACAAGCTTTCACTGTTGCAGACTTCACTTAACCCGTTTGTGTTTAATTCGGTGCCCTTTGTTTAACGTCAAACTTTTGTTTTTCTTGTATGATTGAGTCCACGGTTTCTGCAGTAAAACTTCTCTAGCAACACATTTTCCTAAATCTACTACCAGAAAGCAAGCCAAGAGTGGAGAGTGAGGCTGGACCAGCTCCCTGGATAAACAGGGTAAAAAATAGGGAGAAAAAGTTTCAGTAACTCTCCTTCCATGCTTCATGCTGTCCCTCGGCTCAGCTCCAGCTGTCCCCCGATTACCGTGGTGCCTACAATTTATTCACGAGTTCTGCAAGATAAACACGCTGACTGCTCAACCGCAGACCCTCGGCAAACAGGCACATTAGATTCCACTCTACTATCTGAATGTTAAGTCTGTTATCGTTTTTTTTTAACCTGCTTTCTCTCATTCTGAAACTCATTGAAATTTCTTTCTGACATAGGTTTCATCTCTTTCTTTGATTTGCAAAGTGGGCTTTATGGTATTTCTGTGTTATTGAATAGCATTTCATGAATTTGAGCAGATTTATATGTAAGTTCAATTAAGAAACTTTAGCCGGAGTTGCCAATCAATCAACATTATTAATGGCTGAATCATGATTCTTAAAAATTAATTTAATTGGTACATTCTAGATGTACATAATGATCACATTTGTCAGAGGGAGTTTGTACCTGTCCATGGTATATCTTGATTCTTTTTTCTCCAATCCTGTTTCCTCCCTTCAATCCCTCTTCCTCTCCTAATTTAGTTTCCATTTTCTTCCTTCTATTCTCTTGTTTTCTTTCCCCTTCCTTCCTTCTCCCCTCCCCCATCCCTTATTACCCTTCCCATTTGAATATTTTCTTCCTATTTCCCAGCATCTACTATACATTTTGGTCTTTACCCTAATGAATCATGATTGACCATATCAATTTCAACTATAGTTAATTACTCTACTTTCACAAGTATAAACAACATCCTATACACCAATCCTCATATAATTCCCTAACAAAAATTTTTATAGTGGAATTGTTATGTTGGACTGCATGCATTGTGAAACTGTTGCTATGTTTACTTATACCTTACTTATGAGAAAGTTTCTGTAGTTTAGCATTAAGCATAGAGTTGGTTGTTGACTTGTCATGATAAATACTTATTTGTAACTACTCTTAAAACCTTTTTTTATTTAAGAGAAAAAGACACATATAAGAAAGACAAAAAGCAAAAGAGACAAAAGACAACAGCAAATTCACAACAGTAACATTATACTTTCCCTTTTTTTGTTTAATTACTTATTTTTTTATTTAATAGAAAATGAACACAGAAAAAAAGAAACAAAAAGCAAAAGAGACAAACAAACAACAACAACAAATCCAGTATGATAACATTATAGGTTTACAAAACAAGATTATAGGAACTTGACAAAGTTGCAATATTGTATATTGTCACCTTAAACATGGTTGTTTACATTAACAGATGTAGACATATAAAATTGATCTAATCATATGAGTATTAACTGATCTTACTCAATAACTAATACATTCAGCAGTATACTCATTTTACTTATTATACATATACATATATACAGATTTATGTCTTTTTCCTTTTCCCTTCCTTCTTTCCTCCTTTTTCCTTTCCCAATTACTTTTGCTCTTTGAGCAGTGTTTTACCCTTACACAGTATTTATTGTAGATTTTGGATCAAATATACTTTTTCAGTTTCTTACACTAGGAAGACAATATGGTATTTACACATGTGGGTTTCATTTATCTCACTTATGAGTATGGTCTCTAGTCATGTCCATTTACTTATAAAAGTCTCAGTGCAATCTTTCTTGATGGGTTGAGTAGTACTCCATTGTATAAAAATACCACATCTTTTTTATCCATTCCTTGCTTGATGGGTACTTGGGTTGTTTCCAAGATTTGGCTATTACAAATTGTGCTGCTATAAACATAGGTGCAAAGATATCACTGTGGCATGATGGTTTCGATTCTTCTGAGAAAATGCCCAGAAGCAGGATAACTGGGTCAAATGTGATCTCTAATCCTAGCTTTTTGAGGAATCTCTACATTGACTTCCACAGTAGCTGCACCAGTCTACACTCCCACCAACAGTGAAGGAGAGTTCCTTTTTCCCCACAGCCCCTCCAGCATTTGTTGTCAGTTGATTTTTTAATCTTGGCCATTCTTTCTGGAGTGAGATGGAATCTCAGTGTTGTTTTAATTTGCATTTCCCAAATGACCATTGATGCTGAACATTTTTTCATATACTTATTTGCCATTTGTATTTCTTTCTCTGAGAAGTGTGTATCCATCTCAGATGCCCATTTTTGGGTTGGGTCCTTGAATTTTAGGGGCCTGATTTCTTTTAATTCTTTATATGTTTTAGATAGAAGTCCTTTGTCTGATGGACAATTGGCTAAGATATTTTCCCAGTTCATGGATTTTCTTTTCACTCTGTTGGAGATTTCCTTTGACATGCAAAAACTTTTTAGTAAGATGAGATCCCAGTTGTTGATTCTGGGAAGTGTTTCCTGTGCAATTTGACTTTTGTTCATAAACTCTCTGCCTACTCCTATGTCATCGAGACTTTTACCTACTTTGTCTTCTAGCAAGTTTAGTGTCTCTGTTTTAATATTCAGATATTTCATCCATTTTTACTTCATTTTAGTACATGGTGATAGACATGGATCTAGTTTTAATTTGTGGCATATAGAAATCCAGTTTTTCCAGCACCATTTGTTAAAGAGGCTATCTTTATTCCAGTGTACACTGTTTGGCCCCTTTGTCAAAGATGAGGTGGCTGAGTGTGTTTGTAGTTGTGGCTGTATCTTTTAATCTATTCCATTGATCTGCAGGTCTGTTTTAATTCCAGTACCATGCTGATTTTATCACAGTAGCTTTGTAGTACAGTTTCAAGTCAGGGATTGTGATGCCTCCTGCCTTACCTTTGTTGCCCAGAATTGCCTTTGCTATTCTAGGTCTCTTTTGGTTCCAGATGAATTTCAGGAATGCTTTCTCTAGCTCTGTGAGGTAGGCAAGTGGTATTTTGATTGGGATTGCATTAAATCTGTATAACAGTTTTGGGAGAATGGCCATTTTCACGATATTTATTCTTCATATATATAAATAGTGAATATCTTTCCATTTTCTGAAATCTTCTTCAATTTCCTTTTTCTGAGTAATGTAATTTGCACTGTATAGATCTTTTACTTCCTTTGTTAGATTGATTCCTAAGTATTTCATTTTTTTGAATGCTATAGTGAAGGGTGTGGTTTCTCTTATTTCTCTATCAGTGACTTTGTTGTTTGTGTACAGGAATGCTATTGATTTTTGAGTGTTGACCTTGTATCCAGCAACATTACTGAATTTGGTTATTACATCTAGAAGTCTTTCAATGGATTTTTGGGGGTCATCTATGTAGAGTATTGTATCATCTGTAAAGAGTGATAATTTCACTTCTTCCTTTCCTATCCTTATTCCCTTTATTTCTTTCTCTTGTCTAATTGCTCTGGCTAATATTTCCAGAACTATATTGAATGGGAGTGGTGATAATGGACATCCTTGTCTTGCTCCTGATTTTAGGTTGAAAGATTTTAGATTTTCTCCATTTAGTAAGATGTTGGCTGTTGGTTCATTATATATGGCTTTTATCAGGTTGAGCTAGAGACGATGTATTCCAATTTTCTCTTGGGTTTTTATCATGAATGGATGTTGGATTTTGTCAAAAGCTTTTTCTGCCTCTATTGAGATGATCATGTGGTGCTTGTCCTTGCACCTGTTGGTACGGTGTATTACATTTATTGATTTGCATATATTGAACCATCCCTGCATTCCTGGAATGAATCCCACTTGATCGTGGTGTATAATCTTTCTGATAACTTGCTGTATTCTATTTGCCAGTATTTTATTGAGGATTTTTGCAGCTATGTTCATGAGAGAGATTGACCTGTAATTTTCTTTTTTGGTTGAGTCTTTCTCTGGTTTTGATATTAGGGTAATTCTTGTTTCCAGGAATGAGTTAGGGAGACTTGCTTCTCTTTCAATTTCATTGAAGAGTTTGAGGAGTGTTGGCATTAAGTCTTCCCTAAATTTCTTGTAGAATTCAGCAGTGAATCCATCAGGACCTGGGATTTTCTTTGTTGGTAAGTTTCTAATTACATTTTCAATTTCATTAACTGAAATTGGGTTATTCAGCAGTTTTACATCTTCTTGATTCAGTTTTGGTTAATTCGTAGGTTTCTAGGAATCTGTCCCATTTCTTCTGTGTTATTGAATCTATGTGAGGAAATCGTTTCAAGGTAGGTGTTGATGATTTTCTCTATTTCCACAGGGTCTGCAGTGATTTCACCTTTTTCATTTCTTATTACATGCATGTGTGCTTTTTCTTTCCTCTTTTTGATAAGGCTGGCTATGGGTTTATCAATTTTATTTAGTCTTTTAAAGAACCAACTCTTCAATTCATTAATTCATTGTATTGTTTTCTTAGTTTCAATTGCATTAACTTCTGCTCTGATCTTGAGAATATCCTCCCTTCTTTGGGCTTTGGACTTGACTTGCTCTTCTTTTTCTAGAAGTTTGAGGTGCATCATTAGGTTGTTTATGTGTATTCTTTCCATTTTTCTGATCTGGGAGTTTAGTGCTATAAATTTCTCTCTGAGGACTGCTTTCATTGTGTCCCACAGGTTCCGGTAATTTCTTTCTGCATTTTCGTTCGATTGTAGATATTGTTTAATTTCTTCTTTAATTACTTCTGTGACCCATTGATTTTTTAGGAGAGCATTATTTAATTTCCATGTGTTTATAGGGTTCTTGTGGGTTTTTTGCCATTCATTTCCAATTTTACTGCACTATGGTCAGATAATATGCATGGAATTATTTCAGTTCCTTTGTATTTACTTAAGCATGTTTTGTAAATCAGTATATGATCTATTTTAGAGAATGACCCATGTGTAGCTGAGAAGAATGTGTATTCTGATGTTGATGGGTGGAATACTTGATACACATCTACTAGGTCCATTTGTTCACAAGTTTGATTCAGTTCTGTTATTTCTGTGCTGACTTTTTGTTTGGTTGATCTGTCTCTATGTGGCAGTGGGGTGTTAATTTCCGCTGTTATAACTGCATTATTGTTTGTTTGGTATGGCATGTCTGTTAAAAATTGTTTTACATAGTTGGGCTCCCATATTTGGTGCATATATATTTATGATTGCAGTCTCTTTGTCTTGAAGTTTTCCCGTAACAAGTATGTAGTAACCTTTTTTATCTCTTTTGATGATTTTTGGTTTGAAGTTAGCCTTGTCTGCAAACATAATAGCTACCCTTGCTTTTTTCTGAGTTCCTGTTGCATGGAGTATTGTTTTCCAGCCTTTAATTTTTAGTCTGTGAATTTCTTTTTGAGTTAAATGTGTTTCTTGTACACAGAATATTGTTGGATTTTGTTTCATAACCCATTCTGCAAATCTGTTTCTTTTTATTGGTGAGTTGAGACCATTTACATTGATTGATATAACTGATATGTACTGACTCATTCCTTTCATGCTATCTTTCTGTTGTTGGTTTTCTACATTTTCTGTTTAATTATTTTCTTGGCTTAGTGGTTTCCTATTGTTGTTATTCTTAAGATTGTAGCTATCTTTATCTCTTTCTAGAGTGTCTTTCAGTACTGTTCGTAGTGTTGGTTTGGTGGCCATAAATTCCTCCACTTGTACTTTGTCATGGAAGTATCTTATTTCTCCATCAATTTTAATGGATAGTTTTGTAGGGTACATCAGTCTGGGTTGAAAGTTGTTTTCTTTCAGGATTTGAAATACTTCACTCTAAGCTCTTCTTGACTTAAACATTTGTGTTGAGAAGTCTGCCATGATTCTGATAGGCTTTCCTTCATAGGTGATCTGTTTCCTTTGACAGCTTTTAGTATTTTGTTCTTGTGCCATATTTCTGATACCCTAATTATTATATGTCTGGGTGAACATTTATTTTGGTTATGGTTATTTGGAGTTCTGTATGCCTCACTTACCTGTATATCCGATTCTCTTCCCATGTGTGGAAAATTTTCTGCTATTATTTCTGCAAATAATCTTTGCAGGTCATTCGTATTGACCCCTGCTTTTTCATTGATGCCTATTAATCATACATTATTTCTCTTGGCATCATCTTGCAGCTGTTGAATTGTTGTTTCTTGGTTCCTTGTTATTTTTAAGAGTCCTTTCTTTCATGATCATAAACTTCCATGCTGTCTTCAAGGTCTGACACCTATCTTCAGCTTCATTCAAGCAGTTTTGCCAACTTTCTATGGAATTTTTCATTTCCTGAATTTCCCTTTGAAGCTGCTTCATGCATTCTATTTGTGTCTTATATTGTTCATTCAAAGTTTCCATCATTTTCTTATGTTCTTCTATTTTGTGTCTTGATCTTTAGATACACACAGCATTTCTTTCATAATGATTGTCATTTCAATTTTTAGCTGAGAGATTATTTCTGATTTGAGTTTCTCTATAGCTTCGTGGAGTTGTTTCTTTACTTCATTTGCTATCATTTCAGAAAGTGCAGTTGTGTTACTCTCAGTGTCTTCCGTTTTAGTGTCTCTTGGATTTGTTCTCAGTAGACTGGGGAATGAGACTGTCTCTTGGTCTTGCATTTTGTTATTTTCTTCTGGGACCTGTGTGGCTGGGCAGGCAGCCTCCAGATGGATTGCACTGGAACTCATGCTGGGGAGACCTTCAGTCCTCCAATATCCCCATGGCTAGCCAGGGCACACCCCCAGATTGTAGTGCTGGACTCTTGTGTTCTGCGGTCTATGAGGCTGGCTGTATGTTCTCCTGATGTAATTTGTTGGGTTACTCTGGAATGCTGGGCCAGACAAAGTTTGTATCCTCCCTATAGCTAGCTGGGTCACACCCCTGGAGCTTGTTGCTTGGGTCTAGAACCTGGCTGCATAGCATTCAGAACCCCCAAGGTGGGTAGCAGAGATGCAGCCCTGGGGTTAGTCACTGGACCTTGAGCCTGGTTGGGTGAAGTTTGGAATCTCCAGGACCCACGTGGCTAGACAGAGAACACCCCAGAGTGTGGCACCACTTGGACCTTGCATCTGGCTGCATGGTGTTCAGAGCCTGTGGAGCATGAGGCAAACCCGGGAGAGTCCCAGGTGTATAGTGCCTGGGCCTTGCTCTTGGTTGGGCGGGTTCGCAACCTCTAAGACCTGCCACAGGCAGCAGCCCTGAACAATGGAGCTCACACCTTGTGCTCTGATGGGCAGAGCTCAGGTTCTCTAAGGCCCTGCAACTATGCTGGCCACTCCCTGAAGAGCAGCTCTGGGGCTCTGGGCTGGGATGGGCTCAGTACCTCTGTGTCCTGCGAGGCTGGCTGAGTGTTCCCCTGATGGATTGTGCTGAAACACTGGACTGGTCTTAAAACTTTTTAAAACAGAAATAGATGTTGAATTCTATCAAATGTATGTCCTTTGCATAGTTACAGTGTATGTTTTATTTTATTTTTAATATTAATAATATGAATTGTAAAAAAATACATTGCTATGGAAAAACATTTGAATTTGTGATGAAAATGTAACTTGCTTATGGTATGTTATTAACTTTAAATAATTTTATTTCTATTGTTTTTAAATTGATTTTTTGATATTTATTGTAAATATGTGTAATCTGAAGCTATTGCTTTTTATACTATCTCTTAAATATTTGGTATAAGAATTGTATTCTGCTAATAAGAAGAACTGCAAAGTTTTCCTTCCTAAGTTCAGTTCTAATTGTGTTATCATAGGTAAATTGCTTTGAACCCATTCATCAAATTCTTGACCTGAACAATTGTCTTGGTCTTTTATTTACAAAAACAAATCTTAGATTTTAGGTTCCAAATAGTAGATAAAAAATTAAGATGGGTTAAAGCTCCATAGGTGCCATGACATAATGATAAAACTTTTTACCTTGGAATTAGCTCCCTATTTAATTTCTGCCTGTACAACTTAATGTTTATGTGATTTCTGAGACACATGTAATATGGAATAGTAATGATTATATGCTACATGTGAAATGGTGGTAGAAAAGTACTATAAATAACATCTTCGCTTATATTTGCACTAACCTTTAAAAATCGTCACTGAAGTCATGCTGTGATACTTAAGCAGAGCAATAAAACAAAATGATATGCCAAAAATGTTATGACATGATATACTCTACCAAGTATTAGAAAAGAATTTCCTAAGGTATATACTAAAACTAGCCAGTAAATATATTGAACATAAGAAATAACAATGCAGACTACCTATCTGATGAAAATATTACAGGAAGTATGTTTGAAGACCAAGATTCTTGACAGAGATTTCCAGCTTGAGACTCATTTATAGAACTTTCTATGAGCTCAGAGAGTTACACTGAAAGATGGATTAGAACCATGTTTCTCATATTCCACCATTCAAGAGAATCACCTGGAAATGATCTCATCAAAAAAGAAACGATAAATATTTGATGTAATGGTTATGCTAATTACCATGATTTGATCATTGCATAATATAATCAGGTATTATAGTAGCACAATGTACATCATAAATGTGTTCAATACCATGTGTCAGTCAAAAAAGGAAGAAAGAGGAGCCAGAGGTTTGGCTCAGTGGCACAGTGCCTGCCTGGCAAGCACAAGGTCCTGAGTTAAATTCCCAGTGCCAAAAAAATAAAAAAATAAAAAAATTTAAAAAAAGAAGAAGAAAGAAAACAATCACCTGTTAAAGCACAAATTGTGATCTAGCAGGTTTTGGATGCATCAGAGAATTTGCATTTTGAACACGATCTCAGATGACATGATGTTTCTTGTCCAAGGACCACACTTGAAGAATTACTGCTATAAAGAAATTATTCCTTCCATCAGTGAAGCCAACCCCTGAGATGAGATGACTATGTGTAGAAGTAAGGCTTACTATAAAATACATCTTTTTTGGTAGCAACTGCTGGATGTGACATGAGAAACTCTCTAACATGAGAAAACAGCAATGTTTTGCTGCCCAAGATATACAGTTAATACCACTAAAACATTAGAACGTTGACTTGACTCAAGAGACATACACAGAAGCCCTCTGGAATTAAAAAACAAAAGAAAGAAAAAGTTTTAAAAGCCCATAGTTCACCCATGTCACCCTTTTTAATGGTGAAAATCCCTTACAGGCAGAGAAATCATTTTAGTTAACATGAATTTCAGAGTTTTATATAGATGTCAAGGAAAACTGAGAAAACTGAAGGTTTTTGTTTCATTTTGTTTTGCTTATTAAATAGTGTTGTAAGCATATTGAAAACAGGGGCAATTTTTTTCTTTTGAGACAGCACCTAGTTGCAAGGCTGATTTAAAATAGAAACCTCTTTTTAAATAAATAGGGCAATAACATTTCTTTTTTAAATAATTTATTTCTTTTGAATTATTTAAATTCTTTTTATTTGTGAGTTATCTCCATTTCTATAATGAGATGTTCTAAAATGAGATATATTTCGAATACCAGAAAAACAAATTTAATTATGGTGTGTCACCTGAGGGAAATCCACAGCACACTAGGAAAAATGTAATTTAATAAACTCAAGGAAGATCATTTTGCTATGCAAAACAATTTGTCTAGCCAGAAACCGATCCCAAGAACAAATATTTTTAAAAGCTACTTGATTTTTATATTGGTTTCTTCTCCAATTTATATATATCATATTGAGGCAAAACTAATGATGTTTTTAAAAACTACATTGGTAATGTTCTAAAAAAGTGTTTAAAAACTCTGAATTTTTAAATTTATTTGAAGAACATTTTACTTTCTGACACACGAATGAGAAAATTTGTTATAAGACATTTCTTAGGACATGATACACAATGCAGGAATTGTCCAAAGATCTTATTTCTATTTTAAACTCCTACTGCTGTAAAATGAAATAACAGTCAAGGTTGTTATAAAAACTAATCTGTGTGGCATAAGCGCCTGCCTGGCAAGTGCAAGGTGGTGATCCCTGGTACTAATCTATAAGGCATCAGTCTTCCAAGGTGAATATCAGCAGGAGCCTAGGACCATTATCTAAGAGGAAGCCATTTCGGAGGAGCAGAAAACACAGAGAAGACATAGTATGTGCACTGTCACAAATGAGCAGAATAAATTCATTTCCTGCCAGGACAGTGCCTGGGACACTGCTCAGAACCCAACTCTTTTTAGCAGAATCTATCAACAGAACCTTGAATTTATTTGGTATGGAGCATGCTGCTAACAAAAATCTTTAGCCAAATAATTGAGGTCATTCACAACAGAAACTCTCTCTGTTCAAAAATATTGCTTTCTTTGGTGAAAATTACTGCTATTATATTAGATGCTTCAGTATTACTCATGGACATTATTGTGTTACTATACTCCTTGAGTTACCTAAAAAAGAATTGAACATACAGAAATTTTCCTAACTTATTTGACCAAAGTAGTAGTTTTCAATTACTGTTATCATAAATTTATGCAAGTTTGGTGGTGTAGAACATTGAAAATTTATTCGCCCCCAGCTCTGGAGTCTGAAATGGGTCAGCTCACCATTTTTATTCTCTTGAATCAGTCAAGGAAGAAGAAAATGAAGGAGGAGAGTGTGGCACAAAGTGGAGCAGGAAAAGGAATCTTATTTTAATAAGATTTCTCTCTTAACTCTTTGCTGATATTCTGAAGGAAGACTATGTTCTTTCTTCTTTTATCATATTCTATGGATATTATTACATGGGCAGGGCTCATAACATTCTCCAACATAGGGCACTGACAGAGAATGTAGCATGAGAAAAAGTATACACTTGTTCTCAGGTCAGATTTCCACATATGATCATTGATCTACCACTTTAAGTGTCCCTCATCTTTTGGTACCAGTTTTCTCTTCTGTAATTTGAAAACAATAATTATATCTATGTCATAGTATTTATGAAAATTAAATAAATGGTCAATTTGTGAGTAGGAATTGCATACAATAGCCTTTGTCCTATTTAACCTAAATGTCCATTTATGGGTGAATGAATAGAGAAAATCTAGTCTGCACATATGATAGATTATTCATCCATAAAAGGTAAATCTTATCACATATACATGAACCTTGAAGATATTGCACTACATAAAAATAAGCCAGTTTCAACGAATATATACTGCATAATTCCACGTATGTGAGTTATCTAGAATGGTAAAACTAATGAAAACATAAAGCAGAATGGTTGATGTCAGGTGATGAGGGAGAGAGAATTGGAGAGCTGCTACTCAAACACAGAGTTTCAGTCATGCAAGAAGAAACATAAATATCTAAAACACAAAATTTTGCTAGCACTTAACAATGTTGTACTTTATACTTACAAATTTGTTAATAAGGTAGATTTCAGTTTATGTGTTTTTTATCAAAATGCAAAAGGTACTATGTAATGAAAATTTTATCTGGTAGCAAATGTGTTACTCTGCTACTTCTCCTACCTCGCATGTCTTCACTTCGAACCCTACTTGTAGAAATTTTATTTAACCTTTGAGTCTTAGATTCAATACTACATTCTACATCAGGGCTGCACATTGGGGAATACCATGAGCCTTACCCATAAATTAGTATTCAAGGAATTTGAAAAAAATAACTTGGCCTTCTTTAAGAGTTTAATCAGAGTTAAGTGAAAGTCTGTAACAAAAATAAGTAAGAAAAGGTGGAGATCCAGCATGACAAAGTGGAATTCATCTCAGAGATGTTAGGATCATGCAACATATCCAGATCAGTACCCAGGATGCAGTAGAATGAAAAGACAAAATTTGTCATTTGATCATCTCAATGGGTGAAAAAGGGTATGATAAAATTCAACATATTTATATTATAAAAATATAAAATATAATATATATTATAATATGTAATGTATTATATCATATGATATATGATATGAAATAGAGGTTCTCAAATATAGTAGAGAATGGCTACCAAAACAATGAAAGAGGAAAAACTCCCTCTAAAATCTGAAATAAGAAGACCAAGATTTACTCAATACCATCTTTATTCACCATAGCTTTGGAAATGCTGGCAAGAACAATCATGCAAGGAAAAAAAATCCAAGTTGGAAAAGAGGAAGTCTTTTCACTGTGTGTAGGAGGCATGACCTTATATGTACAAAACCCCAAAATAATCCATCAAAAGCAATTATGGTGTATGAATTTGGCAAATTTTCAAAATACAAAGTCAACATACAAAGTCAATGCATTGTTATATATCTAAAGAAAATTGTTTGGAATACAAATCAAAAAGTAATGCCATCTACAATAGCTAAAACATGAGAAAATACCAAGAATAAATTTAGCCAAAGATGTAAAAGTTCACTACAATGAAAAATATAAAGCACTGATGAAAGAAATTGAAGACATAAAAAATGAAAAAGATTTTCAGTGTTAAAACAGATTCAATGCAATTCCTATCAAAATATCAATGATATTCCTCACAGAACTAGAAAAAACAATACTAGAATATATCCAAAATGACAAAAAAAATCCAAATAGTTAAACCCATATCAAGCAAAAAGAACTGGACAGGGGGTGTTACACTACCTGACTTCAAAATATACTACAAAGTTGTAATAATCAAAATAACGTAATACTCTCGTAGGAGCAGACACAAAATAAAAGGTCTAGAAGTAAACCTATGTATCTACAGTTGATCAATTTTTGACAAAAATTCTAAGAACAAAAATAGGAGAAGGACCAGGCTTTTCAGTAAATAATGCTAGAAAAACAGTACCCATAGGCAAAAGAATGAATCTAGATCCTTGTTCTTCATCAGTTACGAAAATCAACCCCAAACAGATTCAATATTTAAATATACAACCTGAAGCTACAAAACTTCTAGAAGGATACATAGGAAAAACACTTCAGGAAATTGAAATGAGCCAAGACTTTTTAGATAACACCCCAAAAGCACAGGGGGAAAAAACAAACATAGAAAATACAGTTGTATCAAACTAAAAAGCTTCCTCATAGCAAATCAAAACAATCAACAGAATGAAGAGACAATCTATAAAATGAGAAAAAAAAAAAAACATTTGCAGCTACGCACCTGAAAAAGTTAATATCCAGAGCATAAGAAACTTAACAAATCAGTAGCAAAAATAAATAACACTAATTTAGTAATTAAAAATTGGACAATAGGCTTAAATAGACATTCTTTTAAAATAAGATATAAAATGGCCCATGTATGCATGAAAACATGCTGAACATCACAAATCATCAAGGAACACAAACCACAATCCCAATAAGATAGCATTTCACTCTGGGAAGAATAGCTACTATCAAAAAGACTGAAGATAAAAGTGATGTCAAGGATATGGAGAAAAAAGAACTTCTATACACAGGTGGTCGAGATGCACATTATAAGGAGCCATTGTGAAACATAGTATACAACTTACTTTCCTTATTGCTGAAACATAACGCCCAACACCTATAATTTAAATAAGGAAAAGTTTATTCTTCCTCGCAATTTTAAAAGTTTCAAGCTGTGATCAGTAGACTCCGGTGCAGAAATGACATGGTAGACGGGCCTAGGCAGAGGCATAGCTGCTCATATCATGCCATCTAGACAGCAGGTAGAGAATGGATGAGTTGGGAAGGCAGACAACCTCGTCTGGGTCACACCCTTGGTGACCTGCCTCCAGCCAGGCCCTGCCTCCTAACAGCAAGCTTAGTCACTGAACAAACCAGTGGTAGAAACCACTGATGACTATGGCTCCCCTGTGAACTATCTGCCTTCCAAAAGCCTCACGTCTGAGTGACTGAGAGCTTTAGGGGAGATTCCAGATCTAAACCTTAAGAGTATGCAAGTTCCTTACAAAATTAAGAATAAGATTACCATGTGATACAAAAATTCCACTACTGTGTATATAACTAAGGGAAATGATCTCACTAAGCCAAAGATATTTTGCACTCTTGGGGTCATTAGAATATTCTTTACAATAAGCAGTAAGTGAAAGCAATCTAAATGACCATGGCTACATGAATGAATAAAGACACGGTGCACATATACAGTGGACACTGCCCAGCTACAAACAAAACAAAAGAATGAAATCCTGTCATTTGCAACATGGATGGAACTGGAGATCGTTACAGCAAGTGAAATAACCAAGGCCTAGAGAGACAAGTATCATACTCACTCACACGTGGAATCCAATTAAGTTGATCTAATAGAAGTGGAGAGTAGAATCTGGTCACCAAAGGCTGGGGAGAGAAGGGAAGAAGAGATCTAGATAGTTTGATCAAAGGATCCTAAGTTACAGTTAAAACTGTAAAGAATAAGAAGTTCCAGTGTACTATTATACAGTAGACTATAGATAATGACTTTATACTAGATATTTCAAATAGCTAGAAGAAAGTATTTTGGATAGTTTCACTAACAAGAAATGATAAATATTTGAGGAGATAAATATGCATAATGACTCTGATGTTATACAATTTATATTAAAACATTACAGGATATCCTATAAGTATGCACAGTTTTTATGTTTTATATGGTTTTGTGTCAATTTTTTTAAAAGAGTGGATGCTAGAACTCATTCTTCCTATCAGGTTACAGCATGCACCTTCTGACTGACCTTTCTCCATCTCATCCCCTACTTTCTCCATTCTCTGTGGACCACTCTTCTACTCAGTTTCTGTGAGATCACCCTCATAAAAATAAATCAACCAACCACATTTAATATAAAAAGAAAGAGCAAGGAACAAGACACTCACCATAATAAGAACAAATGGGAATAATGACATTGAATTCCTTCAACTGTATGAAAGCAATGTGAGAATATCACGACAGGTCCACTGGAAACAACAGGCACGTAGCACAGTCCCGAATAGCCCTGCAGAGTAGGAGCATCTGATCAGCAATGAAGTTGAGATCAGCTGAAACACAGGGATCTGGGTGCGTGTGGGTATAGTTTAATACAAGCAGAATTGCTGCACATCATTACACAGTAGAATTAAAGTATGCTTATTGCTGTTATATTTATATCCAATTGAAATTGAATGTAAGTAAACTAGTGTAAGAAATTGACATGAGCAGTTCTCATGGATTCTTTCTCGGAACACTTTTATTGAAGAAAATGCAGATGACAAATTAGGGCCATGAAGCACCACTGTATTTGTGCCTCATCCCTGCAAGTCACTGGTGGGTGACAAAAAACAGTGAATGTGTGTGATTCTATGGAATACTCAGGAAGAGTGATATCTCACTTGAGATGAAAAGGGGACACTTTTCAAGCACACCTATTACCACGATCTCTGGGAGCTCTAGACTCTGAATCTCTGTTGGCCTTTTTGAGACCCACTTTAACAAAACAGATGTGAGCAGCAAAATTTTTGACTACCAGAATACAAAATCAGTAGCTACAAGTGAAAGTATTAAAGTATTAACATGGTAAAATTTATATAGCAACTGCTGCGTGTAGTGAACTTATTTCTTTCACTGGAGTGCAAATATCTTGAGTGCAAATATCTTGATGTTAACCCTTCCCCGTTGCCCAAGAGTCCCTTTTCCTGAATCAAGGAGGAGTGACCAGGACTCAAACTCCTCATGCCCTTGGCATTCTAAGACTCAGGAAGAGACGGTGACAAGTTTCCATAAATAATTTCAATACGGGTTGCTGCCCCTTACTCAAGCACCTTTGTCCTTTGATAAGATTACTATGGTATAGACGGGCTTCAATTGAGACATCCTAGAGCTGCAGAATGATCTAAGACATAAAGGAAAATCAATCTGGCAGTACCATTAGTTCTGTGGAATGACAGTTGCGTTATAACAGGAAGTGATAAAGTGGTGACAGCAATGTCATTGATACCCATCAACAGATCATCCAGAAAATCACCATTGTGTGGGGGATAAGACAGAAGCACATGAGTGGGTACATTTGATGCACCAGTGATAGTTTACCATCTCCAGGTGATTAGTGTACGAGAACCGGCTTCCTGGGTAGCAATGTGGAATACATAAAGAACCACAGTCTTTGGGAAAATCTTGCTAGAGATAGTTACAGTGTTAAGAAGGTGTTCATCAAGACCAGGCAAGGAAGAACAGTGCTGAAGAAGAGAAATGAAGTTGGAATCTCCCACTAAGAAGGCTGACATTTATATTTTGAGTTCATTTGTTGCCTTTGTCATCAAAAGTTCACTGGATTTTAGGTCTGAGAATCTGTACCCCTACAGAAGACCTGCTTAACCCAGAGGATACCAGCAGCCAAAGTTTTAGACCACTAGGAAAATAAATCAGTAATCTGGTGAAAACAATGAGAATATAGCTTTGTATAACAATCACCATGCGTGCTTAATATAGTCCTGGTACTACAGGTGAAACTTCTTAAGGGACTGGAAAAAGCCTACTTTATAGCGGACCCCAGGAGAGTTTGTGCTTATAAATTTGGAATATAAAAGCACAAAGTATGAAAGTTCCTGTATGTTAATATCTAGGGCTTCCTGATGAATGTATACTGAGTTATATTCTACAAATACGCTTGTTCTTGAATTATCATCAGTGCATCATTGCCATCTGTCACTTCCTGGCTAAGCAGAGATCTTTCTCTAGGAACTGAAAAGTCAATGGTAATAAATAGCAGCTTGTGTCCACTGTGAGAGCATAGCACCGTTTCCAGGCTTTCATCCCACCACAGAACCTGGGATGGGAAAGGAATAAAACACAAGCATGGAAAAATAGCACCCAGCATGAAGCACAGTGATAAGAGGGAAAGACAGATGTTTTATTGGAGGGCAATAAGTACCCACAGTTGACCGACAGAGCAATGATTTGTTTGTCAATTACACACCATGTTTGTCATCCATGCAATTTTTTGTACATGGGTCCTTGTTGCCTAAAATCCCTCACACTGGTATTACTGGGAAAATTCAACCCACCCATTTATCTCCGTATGGACTTGCCTCCTTCCTGTTCTTTGACACCCAGATTGACCACCTTTTGGACTCATTGGCCCTTTCCCAGAAACACTTTCTCCTGCGTCCTGCCATGCCTGGTGCCCTTAACTCATTTTGGTATGTACTACATGGTCCTATCTTCTGAAAGATCTTTTGTGATCAATTCCTGAAAACGTCCCTGATGCTGTTGTTACTTATTCCTTTACCCTTGCCTACTTCTTTCTATATGATTTGCCTTTATCTAGCAACATACTGCAAATTAATTAGTTTTTTTGTACTACCTTTCTCACTCCTTTAGTATATTAGCTCCATTAAGACAAGAGCTTTTGACCTATTTGCTTTGTTATACCTGGTATTCAGAACAGTGCCAAGCACAGAGGAGTAAGCATGCAATAAATATTGGGTAAATAAATGAGTGGAGGGTTAATGAATTTTCTTTGAAACCTATTTATTTAATTCTTATTGTTCATTGTTACTTAAGAATATGTATCATCTTCTCTGAAATACTACAAGCTTCTTGGAAGCAGGAAAGCTGACCATCCATCTATCCTGTATACAATGTAGCATGTAGTTTAATACTTAATGATGCAGAAAAATTATTCTCTCACTGAATTAATTGATCAAGATGTATGGGAATAATGCTTAGATGTTTCACATTTTAAACTAAGAAATCTGAAAGCTGAGAAGTAAAGACTGTGGGTTATTTTTTCATAGGTTCTAGCTGAAAAACATAGCTACCTGATAATTAAGAATGCCATCCTCTTGAAGCTACATAACTGAAACACTTGAGAAATCACTGCCATGGTGCTCCTGTAGTACACAAAGAATTGGACATGAGGAAAAAGTAAACACAAGATAAAATAAGGGATTATTACAGTGGTCTAGAAGAAAAAATGAAACTCACATTAGGAAACAAAGTCAAAGAGACCAGAGAGAAACCAAGAGACACAGAGGCTCTTTACAGAGCTAATGTTAGCAATACTCAATCACTTCACTCAAAAATTAGAGGAGAAACTTACAAACAAAGAATCAAAGCAAATTTAAACCTTTGTATCTAGGTAATAAAGAGGACAACAATGCTCTGTTTAAGATGCTATAATTTAAGGTGATGAGTAGATGCTGTCTTGAAGAGGAGGCAGAGGAGGGAGCAGTATTCTGAAAGAAAGAAAACATTTGTGATCACTGTATTTTGTTAAATGGAATCTACCGCAATATAGGTTCCTCTATTGGACTTCATGAAAACTTATTATTTAACATTGGCATTCTATTGCTTTAAAAATCAGCAGTGATCACTATAATATAAATTCTGAAATTCTCATCTCAAAAATGTTACAAAAATTCTGCTGTTTCATATTATAGAAGAAAGAGTAAATAGAACTACTTTAATTTTAAAGTCACTAAAATGGAATCCAAGATACTTGAATTGCTGAGTTTGTATTGTAATAAAACATATCTCAAACCAACGTGAGTTTCCCCCATGGATGACATCAATAACTTGAAAATGCACCAAAATACTCTTTCTGAGAATTATGAATCATTTAAACCAATGCTATCATAGAAAATTCATTTGTGAGACGATGTATCAAGCCCCAATCTGTTTCTGTGGCATTTTATTTTTTTATCTTTATTTTTTTAGTTCTTTTTTTAATTTAATATTTTTTAAAATTTTATTTCAAAGATAGTAAAAACCAACAAAAGATAACAGAACAATCAAAACAAAGCAGTAGAGCTGGCATAGAACTTCAAAGAGAGATACTATGAAAAGAATAGCTACTATATTGTATCTTGTTACTTTCACAATAGTTGACCATTCCATCAGGCATAGCAAAAACAAACCAAAAACAAAACACAATAAAGCCAATAAAAACAGGATGTGAAATGAAGGGAAAAAAAAGGAAACGAAAATTAAACAAAATTAAGCAAAACAATGAGAACAATATTGGGGCTTGAAGACAAGACAGAGGACAATCCCCCATTTTTGCTACATTGCGTATTGTCATCTACCCAAGAGATGCGGAGTCTGCAGGCACCAGGCCTGCAAAATAACCTAACAATACAAGCATTTAGTTACTTTATGTACCTTAGTTGCTATGAATTTAGAAGGTCCTCTGAGCAAGCAGGATGCTTACAGGGTAGGGGGGAGGTCCTTGATTCATAGCCCGTGTGCTGGTAGGCCTATGGGACACACATCTTTTTCTCTTCCTGAAGTTTGCACAGTTGCACAAACTCGCCAGGAAGGCGGGTGGGTTTTCTTCTGGTTGCTGCCTCTCGGCCCAACACGGAGGGTTCTCAAAAGGCACATAGTTCTCTCCCTGGGGTCCGTGTGGTCGTGCAAACTCACCAGGGAGGCAGGCGGGGTCTCTCTCTGTGGCATTTTATAATAACCTTTCTGACACAGTTACAAATTTGTATTTCATGTAGCCTCCACCAGTGGCTAATTCCTCTATAATATCATTCTCCAAGTAAAGTTACTGTAACCATAAATATTTATCTTGAGTTTTTTTGTTGTTGTTGTTGAATCTCTGACACTTTAATTTGACAAATAATGAATCCGTTCTGGCCATATCAAAATCCTAGAGGTGCACTTTTACTCAAAAATTTATCTGCTTTTCTTTCTCTTTGGCTTCTGCTAATAACCTCTATCTGCTCTATCAAGTTTTCTTTCAAATATGAAAAGAAATTATTCATATAACTTTTTACTTTCACAGTCCTTTGTCTAAAACTGATTTTCTAAAATGTACTTGTTAGCAATATTCAGAGTAAAATCTTTTCTGATAGTTTACAATTGCAGGTGCAATTTGTGCCATCAAACTAATGTAACTTACTTAGGATGAGGTTTCAATAACACCAAACAAATCCTCTCTATATATATTATATCATATCATATCATATTATATTATATTAGTCTGAACAGTATGGAACTATATGTAAGATAGTTATAATTTTCATGACAATGTTCTCATTCTAGTGATGCCATTACATCTGAAAGACATCTTCTGACACCAAGAAGATAGTTTATATTACACGAATCCACATGAATAGAAAATGGAGATGGGACTGGCAAAGAAATGAAGGGTCTTCACATCATAAAGCTAAAAACAAAAGAGAAGGTAGGTCATTCGGTCATTAATTTCTATTCTGCGTAACAACACAGTGCTCCATTTCTTTTTTTCTCTGGTAGGAGAATTTGGAAGCTTTCAACATTTCACGCAATATTTTTCTTGATTTGTTAGCAAGTTGTGTTAAAAAAATACCAAATTAATTTTCTTCAGATTCATCACTCAGAAACTTTTATAGACCTAAATATTACAAAGTCTCTATGCAAGTCAAAGTTCTTTATGCAAGTCATAGTTGTCTCAATATGGTTTGAGGAAATGAAAGAAAAGTAGTAACGAAAATCATCTTTCAACCTTGCCACCTCCTACTAACTCCCATGCACACAATAATAAGGTGACTTAAATTGGCACATCAGGTATAAATATCTTTACTCCATAAGCAAAATGCAACTATCCTTACGACCTAAAAGTGGTCTTACCTGCATGGAATAAGTGGGAAAGATGCTCATAATAACATCATCAGATGAGTTGTTCTTACATCTGGCAACTCACCACTAACCACTCTATTTCTGGGCATCGCTGTCTCCCACTTTGTCCACACGCACACTGTCTCAGTTATTTTCTCTCGTTCAGACAAAAGTACCTGATGCCCAAAATGAAGGAAGGGAAGGTTTATTTATTATAGTTTTTGGAGGTTTCAGTCCATCCTCAGCTGCTTCCAAGACAGGGTGGGATGGCATATAGGCAGTTGTTCATGGCAAACATGAAGAGTGAACAGGGTAGAAGAGAGGAGGCATGCCTCCTTCTGGCCCTTACATTGAATGTTGGCTCTGCCCCTAAGCAGGTTCAGCACTCACACCACCAATCCCAACGCTAGACATCAAACCAATCACAAATGCTAGATTCAGCCACCTCCATGACTACATGAGGTTTGGGGGGGCCGCCTAGATACAGACCATAACACTCACATGCACACACACACTGGCCCCAACCTCAGGGCCACATTGTGACTAGATCATCGATGCCTGGTCTCAGAACTCTTCTTTATCATACCAGGAATGTGTAGCCTACATGGGTAAATGAATGAACATATCATCTCGAAACTACTTCACTTAATTCTTACATTGGCACCAAGTTCATCTGGGCTTGCCTGACAGTAGGAAACAAAGTATGAGATCATGAGAAACAGGATTCACTAGGAACCTCAAGACACTTGAGAAATAACAATCCAAGCCCAAATGGAAGTTAAGGAAATAAATCGTAAAGTTTAGAGTAGAAATTAATGAAATTGAGACTAAAAAATGCAAAGAATAAATGAAGAGCTGATTCTTTGAAAGAAGAAACAAAATGGATAAATCCTTAGCCAAATTTACCAGAAGAAATGGAAAGAAGATTTAGATCACTGCAATTAGAAATGAAAAAGGAGAATTCATAATGGATGCTGTCAAAACCCAGAATATGCTGCTATGAAAAAAATTGAATGCTAATAAATAGGAAGATCTTAAAGAAGTAGACAGATTCCTGGACTCATATGAATTAACAAAAGTAAACGAAGAAGACATAAACATATTGAAAAACTGAACAACAAGCAACAAAATTGAGGCAACAGTACAAAAAAAAACCTACTAACTAAAAATAAGTCCAAGACCTAATGGATTCACTATTGAACTCTAAAAACCCTTAGGTATATTATACACCAATCCTCCTCAAAGTGTTCAATGAAATTGAAAAGGAAGAAATGGTTCAAAATTCATTCCTGAAAGGCAGCATTGCTCTGATCCCAAAACCAGAGAATGATACAACTGAAACAAACTAACAAACAAACCAGGCCAATCTCTTTAGTGAAAAAATACATGCAAAAATTCCCAACAAGATACTGGCAAATAAAATGCAACACTTCTTCAAAAGGATTATACATCATGACCTTTCAGAGTTGCAGGTAGGATGGTTCTACATATGCAGATCAGTAAATGTAATACAATGCATAAACAGAAGCAAGGAAGAAAAACCATATGATCCTATCAATAAGTGTGGAAAAGACTTTTGACAAACTCCAAGCCACTTCATAATATATTCATGACAAACCAATGGCCAACATCATATCAAAAGGGAAAAAAACTGAAATCTTTCTCTCTAAAATCAGGAAAAATAGAAAGATGCCCATTATCCCCAAGATGTTCAACATAGTACTCAAAATATTAGCCAGACAAATCAGACAAGAGAAAGAAATAAAAGGGATACATATAGGAAATGAAAAAATCAAACTACTGTTACTTATTGGTGACATGATTCTCTACTTAGAAGACCTAAAGAATTACATCAAAAATTCTGTGAATTAATAACCAACTTCAGCAGCATGGTAGGACACAAAATCAGCACACAGAAATCAAGAGCATTTGTGTATACCAGTAATGACTTCAATGAAAATGAAATTAGGAAACAATATCATTCAACATGGCATCAAGAAAAATTAAGTACCTGGGAATTAACTTAACCAAGGATGTGAAAAACCTCTATGATAAAAATGACTATGAAAAAAGAGATTGAAGAGATATCAGAAAATAGAAAGATGTCCCCTGCTCCTTCACTGATAGAATTAATATTGTCAAAATGGCCATACTCCCAAAACTGATTTATAGATTGAACACAATCCCAATCAAGATACCAACATCATTCTTCACAGAACTAGAGAAAACAGTCTTAAAATTTTTATGGAACCAGAAGAGACCCGTAATAGCAAAAATATTCCTGGGCAACAAGAACAAGCAGGAGACTTCACAATTCCAGATTTCAAGCTATATTACAAAGCAACAATGGCAAAAACATCATGGTATGAGAACAGAAACTAATATGTGGATCAACAGAATATAGGATTCAAAACCATCTCCAGAAAATTCAAATTATTTGATCTTCAACAAAGGGGTCAAAAGATAGCCTCTTCACCAAATGATGCTGGAAGAAATGACTATATGCAGAAGATTGAGGCTGGACCTAGATGGCTCACCATGTACTAAACTAAAATCAAAATGGACCAAAGATCTAAAATATCAAAATGTAAACAATAAATATCCTGGAAGATAAAATAGATGGAACACTTGAAGTCAAAGGTGTAGGTACGTACTTTCTAAATAGAGCTCCACTTGCACAAAAATAACAGCAAGAATCAACAAATGGAATTACATCAAATTAAAAAGCTTCTGCACAGCAAAGGAAACAGCTAGTAGAGTGAAGAGACACATAGAATGGGAAAAAAAAACTTTTGCCAGATATTCCTCAGACAGAGGACAAATATCTACAATATATAAAGATCTCAAAAAGAATAAATCACCCCAAATAAAAGACTAAGCAAAGAAATGGGCAACTGAAATGAACAGACACTCTCAGAAGAACAAATACAATGACAAACATAGGAAAAAATGTTCACCATCTCTGACCAAGAAAAAAAATGCAAATTAAAACAACATTAAGATTTCATTTTGGGCCAGGGATATAGCTCAGAGGCATAAGTGCCTGCCTGGCAAGTGAAAGGTCCTGAGTTCAATCTCTGGTACAAAAAAAAGATTTCATTTTATGCCAGAAAGAATGCCCATCATCAAGAAATAAAATAGTAACAAACACTGGCAAGGCTAAAATGGCGATGGAACTCTCCTACATTGCTAGTGGGGATGTAAACTAACACAACCATTATGGAAATCATGAGGGAGATTCCTCAAAGAACTAACAGTTGCCTCCCTCTTGGTTTCTTCCCAAAGACTTAGAGATATTATAGTTTAGTAATTAGTGAATACCCGTGTTTATCACAGCACAATTCATAATAGTCACATCTTGGAAACACCCTGGATATCTATCAACAGACAACTGGGTAAAGGAAATGTGGTTTTCATTATACATAACGGAAGACTAGTCTGTTGTGAAGAAGAATAAATTAGAGGTATTTGTAGGAAGATGTGTATACCTGGAAAAGACAATGCGAAGTGAAAAAAAATTAGCTGCGCAAGCTTGGATATCATATGGTAGCTCTTATTTGAGTCAGGTGGAGTACAAATAAAGAGCAAAATAAAAGACTGTTAGAAGGAGACAGGGTGGGAGATGTTTTGCAAATGTGAAAGATCCTGGATACCAAGGCAGGAGAGGGGGAAAGGGCAAGAGGGATAAAAAAATTTAAGATGTGTCATGCACAGTACAAAATACCCATAATTAGTGTGATAACTATGCATCATACCATGCACTAAAAATAATAAAAACTATAAAAACAAAAATGGGGAAAGGATATTTAGAGACAGGAATAAAAATAATCAAGCTGTGTTATGTCCATGGGCTTAGTCCCTAAGATGAAAGTAAACACTATGTACTGCAAACATACTAATAAAATCATAAAAATGAAAGAGGATTCTCAGAGTATGACACGAAGAAATTCTATTGACACATGCATTAAATAAATAGATGAGTTGCAATATGATCCCCAGATAGAAAAGCAAACACTTTCAAATGTTTAATAATAACTCTGACCCTGAAATTAAGCCCAGCAGGAAATAAGAGTTATGAATTTTGAAAGATGGTGCATGCTCTTTTTGAAGCTTTGGTTGGCATAGATCTGTATAACCTCCAGCACTTTTGTGTAACTGCAAACACAGCATGGAGGTAATATAGAGATTCTATGAAACGCCAGTAGGTATGCTGAGTGTCTTGAAGAAACAAAACTGTATATTGCTGGAATTCCTCATGTTTTATCAAGAATTCTAATACAAATGTCAGTGCGAAGTCCCTGATTGAGTGTTGAACACTGTTGTGTTTTTTCTAATAATGGTGCAATTAGTGACCTCTGTCTACAAAAATTCATTAAATCCTATAAAAGTGGGAGTCATTGTCTAAAGTGTGAAGCCTAGAATGTGAATACAGCAGGACGATGCAGGTTAGTTAGGTGATGGTAATGACCGTGGGGAAAAATAAAATGTAGAAGGGGAAAATAATGTTGGAGAAAGAAGTCTGCAGTTAAGTGGGCTTCCAGAAAAGGTTTCACTGGAAAGCTGAGAAGATGACTGACTGTCATGAGGCAGTGGCCTGGGAAAGAGTAAAGATGAAAGGGAGAAGCAGGTGCAAAGTCTTGCTGTAGAGCAGGATTAGCAAGAGCCCAGAGTCAGGGGGCATTTATGGGAGGCAACAAGAGCATGAGGAAAAGAAGAGAAGAGGGGCTCACAAGCCACTTATTAGATTGCTTTTACTGGGGATCAGATAAAAGGTGTTCTGACAGATTTCCAAACACACTGGAAGCTGGGCTAAAAACAGGAAAGAAGTTTGAACACAGAGACCATCTAAGAGACACTTAGAACACAAGGTGGCCTGTACCAGAATTTTAGCAAATGACTACTAATAAAGAGTCATGTTCTAGGTATATTTCAAATAGAGTAAAAAATATCATACTGACAGCATGGACATGGGAGATGAAACAAGAATTCAAAGCTTTTCCCTGGGCCCAGGAGATGGGGTGCCAACATTCAGAGAGAGAGTACCCTGATAGGGGTCACTGGGCAGAAACCACAACTGGAGTCTGGATCGGGACAGGTGATGTGGGGGCTGCCACACAGGCACTGCTCACTGCTGAATGAGGAGATGTCGAGGTGAGTAAATCTGGTTGTCACCAGAATGAAGACAGCATTCAAAGGAAGGGCACTGGATGGCGTCCCCAAGGTAGATACATGAAAGTTCCTTGCACCAAGCCCAGATCCTCAACAGTCAGAAGCTGGAAAGGGAAGAAATAACAAGGACAACAGGCTGAAAGAGACGATTAGTGAGGGAAAGGACAAGTGTGGAATGAGTCCTGGAAGCCAAGTGGAGGAAGTGTCTCAGGGAGAGCTAGAGATCCGTTCTGTCTTGCATGGGTTTCATACAGGAAGTCACTGATGACCTCTTCAAGCTGTTCAGGTAGAGTTGTGAAAGGGATAAAATAGACAAAGAATAAAATGACTTACAAATTTTAAGGTAAGCTTTGGTACTGAGAGAGTCAGAGAAATGGGAGGATTACAAAAAGTAGATGGTTTGGGCTCAAAAGAAAAAAGTTTGCATTTTTTCCCATAGAAGAAATAATAGCATGTTTGTATACTAATAGAAACAAATCAAATGAAAACACTGTCACCAAGTAGGTAAGAAACATCTCATGTATTCTTTTAAGTGCTTTCTTCATTTCTTTATAAAAATAGGCTGAACTGCTATACCATAATTGCCAATGGAGAAGAAAAACTTTTAATATATTTATGATATCAAATTGAGAACAGAATTGGTCCACCAATACATTTCACTGTATCTGCTCAAGTATTCATCATTGTAAATCGTAATTTTAGCCAAAAAATTCTCATAATTTCATTTGCTATCATCAATAACTTGGCTCAAAAATATATTTCAAACAAACAATTCCTGAGCATTATAGTCAGAAAAGTCCATAGAGTAATTCTGATGAGGGAGCTTCTCTGAGGTCATAGTTTCTTGTGAAAGGAGCTGCGATCTTTCCGTGTTGGATGTTACTGAAGAAACACA
Source organism: Dasyprocta punctata (assembly GCA_004363535.1). Taxonomy (NCBI): domain Eukaryota; kingdom Metazoa; phylum Chordata; class Mammalia; order Rodentia; family Dasyproctidae; genus Dasyprocta; species Dasyprocta punctata. Next base: position 51,059 of record RJWM01004497.1, on the reverse strand, counting down.
GGTAGGAGAGCAGGAGTTACTTGAGAAATTGAAGATCAAACTCAAAAGAACAGTAGAATTTCCTGGGAAAGCTGTAGGCTCACGAATTCTGAGGTTTACTTGATTTTAGATAAGATGCTGGCATCTGAAATCTTACCAGCCCTTAATGAAAATATAGTGCAGAGTAATTAAATCTTTAGCATACATTTTTTTATTTTATTTTTTATTCAAGAGAAAATAAGACACAGAAAATAAAAACAAAAAGTGAAAACGGCAAATGACCACAACAAACCCAAAACAATAACAAAATAGACTTTCAAAACAAGACAAGATGAATTTAACAATAGTTGTTATATTGCATATTGTTATCTTTAAAAGGGTTGTTTAGATTGCCAGATATAGACATGCAAAATTGATCTAATCATATGAGCATTAACTGTTTTTTTCCCAAGAACTAATAGAAATAGTAGTACAGTCAGCTTAGCTATCTTAAGTATATATATACAAATTTATATCTTTTTCCTTTTCCCTTCCTTCTTTTCTCCTGTTCCTTATTTGAGTTATTTTTTCCCCTTTGAGCAGTTTCTTACACTTACACAGTATTTACTGTAGATTTTGGATCTTATTTTCTCTTTCAGTTTCTTGCACTAGGGAGATTATAGGGTATTTACACATGGGAGTTTGATTTATTTCACTTCTGAGTATGGTCTCAAGTTGCATCCATTTACCTGTAAAAGCCTTGATGCAATCTTTATAGCTTAGTAGTACTCCACTGTATAAAAATATCACATCTTTTTTACCCATTCCTCATTTGAAGGTCATTTAGGTTGTTTCCAAGATTTGGCTATTACAAATCATGCTGCTATAAACATGGGTGCACATGTATTACTATGGTACAATGTTTTCAGTTCTTCTGGGAAAATACCCAGAAGTGGAATAGCTGGGTCAAATTGGGCTTCCAATTCTAGCTTTTTGAGGAATCTCCACTCTGATTTCCACAGTAGTTGCACCAGTCTACACTCCCACCTACAGTGGAGGAGAGTTTCTTTTTCCCCACAGCCCCTCCAGCATTTGTTGTTGGTTGATTTCTTGATCTTGACCATTCTTTCTGGAGTGAGAAGGAATCTCAATCATTTGCATTTCTCAAATGACCAATGATGGTGAGCATTTTTTCATATATTTATTTGTCATTCGTATTTCTTCATCTGAGAAGTGTGTATTCATCTCAGATGCCCATTTTTGGATTGGGTCTTTGAATTTTGGGGTCCTGATTTTTAAAAATTCTTTATATGTTCTAGATAGAAGTCCTTTGTTTGAGGAACAGTTGGCTAAGATATTTTCCCAGTTCGTGGGTTTTCTTTTCACTCTGTCAGACTTCCTTTGACATGCAAAAACGTTTTAATGAGACAAGGTCCTAGTTGTTGATTCTGGGAAGTATTTCCCATGCAGTTTGGTTTTTCTTCATGAGCTTTCTGCCTACCTCTATGTCTTCAAGATTATTACCTACTTTGTCTTCTAGAAGATTTAGTGTTTCTGTTTTAATATTTAGATCTTTGATCCGTTTTGACTTTAGTTCAGTGCATGGTGATAGATGTGGGTCTAGTTTTAGTTTTCAGTATATGGAAAGCAAGTTTATCTAGCACCACTTATTAAAGAGGCTGTCTTCCAGTGAACATGTTTGGCCCCATTTGTCAAAGATAAGATGACTGAGTGTTTTGTAGCTGTGGTTGTGTCTTCTGATCTATTCCATTGATCTGCAGGTCTGTTTCTTTTCCAGTACTATGCTGATTTTTTCACAGTAGCTTTGTAATATAATTTCAAGCTGAGGATTGTGATGCCTTCTGCCTTGCCTTTGTTGCCCAGAATTGCCTTTGCTATTCGAGGTGTCTTCTCATTCCAGATGAATTTTAGGAATGATTTATCTATATCTGTGAGGTATGCTAAAGGCATTTTGATTGGAATTGCATTAAATTTGTATAATAATTTTGGGAGAATGGCCATTTTCACAATATTTGCTCTTCCTATCCATGAACAAGGAATGTCTTTCCATTTTCTGAAATCCTCTTTGATTCTTTTTTCAGAGTACAGTAATTTTCAACATATAGGTCTTTTACTTCCTTTGTTAGATTTATTCCTACATATTTCATTTTACCAATGATAAAAACCCTATGGACAATCAGAATTGATGGTCTTTACTTCAATCTGATAAAAGCCATATATGATACACCAACAACCAACTTACCAAATGGACAAAAATTGAAAACTTTCAACCTAAATCGAGAACAAGACAAGGATGTCCATTATCACCACTTCTATTCAATATAGTTCTGGAAACATTAGCCAGAGCAATTAGACAAGAGAGAGAAATAAAACGATTAAGGATAGGAAAGGAAGAAGTTAAATTATCATTATTTACAGATGACATGATACTCTACATAGAAGACCCCCAAAATGCCATTGAAAGGCATCTAGAAGTAAAAATCAGATTCAGTAATGTTGCTGGATACAAGGTGAACACTAAAAAATCAGTAGCATTCCTGTACACACACCAACAAACTCTCTGAGAGAGAAATAAGGGACATCATACCTTTCACTATAGCAGCACACATCTATTAAATAACCATTCGCCAAGTTTTGAGGGTGTGGTGAGAAAAGGGAGTAAACAAACAAGCAGAGGACCTCTCAAAAGGCAGCAAGGTGAGAGGGTATCTGGGTAGAGTATCTTAGTAAAGTTCTTAAGATGTTACCTTACACAACTCTGTTCTAACTAAACGGCTCTAAATAACTCTGCTCTTTATCTTTTTGCAACTCTTAAAAATCTATCTTAAAGTTTTTTTCAAGGATTATGTTATGGACTTAGACTATTTGGGAATGTCTATTAAAACTGGCTAAAAAGTAATTTATATGTATATTACCTCATAGAGCAGAAACGCTGTTGTACCACTTCCTCAAAACCAGTAAATCAAAAAATAAGCAATCGCACACATCGTATATTCATATACATTTTGCCTTGTGTAGGTGTGAATGTGCATGTGTGTGCATGTAAATGTGTGTGTGTGTAAATGCATGTGTCGTCCTGCTGAGGATCAAACCCAGAGTTCACATCCACGCTAGGTAAGTGTCCTACCACTGTATTATACCTCCAGCCCTTCATATACATCTCAAATGCACAATGCATTTATTTAATGCAGACTCTTATTGTCTGACCTGATTTTATTAAAAAACTGGAAATTATGGTCCTGCTGCATTTTAAGATACCAGTGTTCTCCTGAAATAATACATTCACAGCATAAGCAATCCAAAGGCTTATGCTGGATCAGTGCCTATATGAACATGATTCTATAAAAGAAATTCCTGGATACTAACAAGGAAAAGCCGTGTTTAACTATGTGCAGTACCTAAACATATTAATTTAATACATAGCAAATATTAGGAAAAGAGTGAAGTTCTCTATTTTTAAGGACTTTAAACATTTTTTTAAAAGAACTTTCTTCCATTCTCTTTACAATCACATGTCTATGATGTCAGTTTTTTCAAAACAAGTAAAACTTGGAGCAAAAATCTGCAATATGAGTTAATTCATTAAAATAGCTTCATTAACCAGGTTGACTGCGCACCAGCAGTCACAGACACAAATTCATTTAGAATGAATCCAAACCATATGAAAATCATTTTAAGAGGTAGAAAATATTTCTAATTGAATTTTACACGGGACGTTGTCTCCATAATTCCAGCTGAGGTAATTGTTTCATCCTTTGCCAACACTATTTGGAAGCTACATTGAAATTATGAAAACATAATGAATGAGTTGTAAATTGAAAGAGTCACTCATTGTAAAATAGTTTATAAATATTTTATGATTAATATACTTTCAGAGTTTGGGTCTTCTCTGACAAATTTTTGGGGACATTTGAATTTAAGACTTAAATAAGATGGCTGTCAACCCTATTTTATCCACATAGAGTTACTTTAATGTCCAATGCAAAGTACCACACTCTCTAAAAAATGATTAAACACTGCCTGGTAGGTGCGAGGAGGCTGTGAGTTTGATCCCTGGTACCTTAAAAAAAATGATTAAACAATAGGAACCTTGGGTTTATTCATTTATTTTATCTTTTGAATTTATTTAAATGTGTTTCCCCTGGTATACTGTACAGTAATGAAGAAGAGAGCTTATTCAAATCTTTGTTTCTTATAACTAGAACAGTGAGCATACACAGAATATATTCAATGAATGCTTGTGTATCAAACTTGGAGCAAAAGAACTATTCCATTAAATTTTACTTCTCAGATGTAGAATATTCAAAAAGTCATCTGTAAATCATTCTCCCAGTGGGTTATCCTAGAGCAGGGTCTCAGTCTCTGACCCACAGACTTACAGAATCATAGAATATTCTTATCATTTATTAAATCTAAAGAATGTTTTCAAAGACTGTAACAGGGCAAGCAATTTCTCTATGGTTGTCACAGCTGGAGCAAAGCAGCGTCTGTCATCTTACTGTCGGACCACTGCACACTTTACGCATGCTTTGAGTCTAGAAACCTTGAGCCTTTAGAATTCTTGAACCAAGACATTTCCTGGAGAACGAGACTCCAAAATGATCTACCTCAGTCTAGATTCTAGACTATGCCTGCGAGGTTGTAAGGATCCCTGGTTGTGTTACTTTTGACTAAATAATTCAGTTTCTTTTAATCTGTATGTAGCCAGTTGCTATAAACATCCTGGCTTAAAAAGGCACTTTTTTTTTTTTTTATGTTTCTGTGAGTCAGGATTGGAGCCACAGCTTTGCCAGGTCCTCTGGTAAGACTATTACAGGCTGCACATCAGGCATTACATGTGCTGTACTCCTTTTGGAATTAGGAAGCTTCCACCAAGCAGAAAGGCTGTTTTCAGAAAGCGTTCCATTCCATGCAGTTGTCAGCCTGAGGTCTCTCTAGCTGGCCACTTTCACCATTTTGTCATAAGACTGCTTCACAGCCCATTCTCCAACATAGCATCTTTACTTCTTCCAAGTCAAAAAACAATTGCCCTCTTCAGGAGAGCCCAGGTTCCTAGATTAAGTCATGACCTCCCAGGGAAAACCTTTGCTCTGATTTGGGACCTTAATTGCAATTTTAAAAATCCCTTTGCTTTTGTCATATAACATAGCCTAATCACCACAGTGATGTCCCATCATGTTCAGAAGTTCTACTCATACTCAGGATGAGGGGCATATACAGAAGCTGGAATTTTGGAAACGACTTCATGACTTTTCTCCCTAGAATTATGGGTGTCATTCAACTAACCTCTTTTTTCAACATATAAAGCATGTAGTACATAGATAATTATGCTATGTCTATACACGTTTATTTATGTTATGTCATGTTTATGCTATGTTTTTGCTCAGGTTATACTTACATTGTGTTTATGTATGTTTATATGACACAGAAGTATACAAACATGCATTAGCTTAGCTTAAAATATCACATACATTCAAGCGTGCATAACTTTAGGTTTATATTGGGAAATATAGATTTTTCTTCTACTTATCTTTGTCCTCTACCTTCTTTTCCTTTCTTCTTTCCTTTCCCTCTCCCTGCTCCATCTTTTTTCATCAAGTAACTACCAGAGTTAATTTAAATAAATTTGCCAAAAGCTTGAGACTTGATCTTGATTATGAGACATTTGGCTGAGGTTTTCAATTTCATTATAAGGAAGTGATTCAGGGAATGTGGCAGGATGACGATGGGTTCATACACTATAAATAAGATAGAGTTTGCTTTTACACTGGTAGCTCTCTAAAAGCCAAACCAATGCATCTTCTTAGCAGTTCATGATGATCTAAGAAAAATAAACCATCTGTACACTTATTTTCTTGAGGGAATTAGGAACATTTTAAAAGTGAGATAAAAGTTTGATAGAGCCAATTCTCTTCTTTACTCAATAAAAATCCCTGATTTAAGAAACTGGATTAAGGTGACTTTACTCAATGTATTTGTCTAATGGATTTTCTCAGATTTGCACTGCATAAGAAAATAAAATGTGAAAGTGAAATGTAGAGGGTTTTCATATCTAATCAGAGATTTTAAAGTCATTTTATTCATAAGCATTGAGAAATGAAAATTAAAGCGAAATTTTCAGGATGTTTACTTTGAGAAAGCAGAAGTATACATCACGAAGTGAATTTCTGAGAGGTTGAAAGAAACAAATATCACTGATGTAAATATGACTGACTAAAAACCAGTTCTGCTCCTAACTCGTGAGTCATTTAAGAGACAAGCTCACTTTCTTCATGGAAGGATTATTAATACAGCTAGCTTTCCTGTATACTAATCAAGATTATTATAATTGAGCGGGATGACTTAATGAAAAGATTACAGAGATATAATTCAGAAACAATGATGTCACAGTTCCTCCTTATGCTACTTCCTAGTTGTGTGGGCATGGAAAGTCATTCATTCTTACTTCTCCTTTACCTGAATTTTTTCATATGGAAAATAATGCCTCATCTCAGGGTAACTTTATGAATTAAACAATTTATATAGATAAAAGAGATGATTTTCAAGTGATGTCCATTATTTGAAATATGAATTTAATATATCATTAAAATGCAAAGTGCAATTGTTAATAAACCAAATTTAAGAACAAGAGGATAATTTTATGCATCTATGAGTCAGGAACTTGCCAGGTTCTCTGCTAATATTCTCACAGACTGCATATCAGGCATCAGCCAAGAATTACTAAAGAATGTATTCTGCATATATAAGAATACAGTGAACAGAACATATACTTTCACATTCTCCCACAAACCTCATTTCTTTATCTCATATCCAAATGTATGAAGCCACAAATACTAGGGAACGGTTAGAATTTATCTTTTCTGGAATCTAAAAATACCCATAGTGATTTTATATAACTAGTCTTTGGGATTAATTTCATCAGTTTTTCAGAGTATTACTGTCAATATTCTCCACTGATCTGATAAGACAATATGAAGAAGAATTAGTTTGGGACATTTTTCTTCCTGCCCCCAAAGATGAGGTTTCTTTTAATGTTGATGCCATATTCCTTTTTGCTATACCACTATTGTCTCATGTATGAGATGAGGAAGTCTTATCTACACTCTAACACTTCATTTGCATTGAAGTGCTAGATAAAGAAAATATTTTCATAAAGAATATGCTTTTTGTTGAAGTTTTGCACAAAATTAAGCTTTAGGACAATCATTTAGATGGTGCCTAAAGTGACCCTCTGATAAGATTAATAGACAACGTGTTAGTTAATATTTAGGTAACAAAGGATAGAGAGTAAATTCTGAATCTGCATGCCTGAGCTGAAGTGAAAAGATCGATCCCTTCCACTCCAAGGCGGTCTGTGTATGCAAGTTCCCAAAGAAGACTTGTGAACACTTTCTTAAACCTGAGTTGATGTTCACAATGATGAGGAGTTTTTACTCTCGCAATCACACCACCAAATCTTAAATGAAAGAAAAACTCAGACTAAATTGTGCACAGAATGTATCATTTGAAAGTCAAGCCCTTATTAATAAACAGACACAGAAACCTTTGTACAGCCTGTTCTTAGCAACTTGATGAAGTCCAAGGTCTCTTTGTTTCACAACCAAGCAATGAATTCTTGCATAAAAAATTCTTCCACCCAACAGTATTTTAGAGGAAGGATTCAGCTAGTCTAAAATTTGACACATTCAACCAGGCTATTCTTGCCTATAACTACATTAAAATCATGAGTGTCATTCTGAATAGGGAGAAGTAAAATACTTTCCTGGTTTGGTCATCTTGTGCAAGCATTGGTAAGAAATATTACAAAGTTTACCAACATAGATATGTACGATACAGCACATAATGGTGGATCCATCAGTCATTAAAAACCCATTAAACTCGCCAGTGAAAACTTCCAGCATTTATTTGCAGCCTCTCAGTGTTAAAGATAGCCAAAACACTTATGTTTCCCTTTTGATTAAATGTTATTGCATCTCATGTGTATAAAATACTCTTTATTAGGAAAACTAACTGCCCCTTGAGTGAAGCTGAGCTACCTAATATATGTTTTAATGAGGTAGCTGGAATGTTTTAAAGCACATTTTCAGTGTCGTGACCCTTAATACTGATTATCCACTACATACCTCTCTTAAAAACTTCAGATTAAGAGTCACCTGCCTACTAGGCATCACCTTAATTGGCTTCTTGTTACTTCCTTTAACCCTTTAAGTTCTACTATCACTGCCATATGCAGAATCACTCTGGCTCCTTTTGACAGGAATTTCTGAGCTGCTCAGAGGAGATTTTATCATCCTTATACTTGAAACCTGTCAGTGATGTCTCACCACACAGTATAGAAACATGGACATCATCACAGAAACCTGCAGTCCTCAGACTGACTTTTTTCCTTCTGCAGACCTCTCCCAGCTCATTGCACTCCAGATTCAGTACTTCCCTAGTGCCTCCTCAGTCACATCAGGCACGAATTTCCACCTCCAGAGCTCTGACAGGAAGTTGCCCTCTGCCTCATATTCCCATTCCCTAGATAAATGCATTGTATTTTCTTTTGTCTCCTTTAGGAATTTGTGCTAAGGACATGTATTCACCTCCTGTAGCTGTTGCAGCAAACTGCCATGAACCAGGTGGCTTAAAACAACAAGAATTCATTCTCTCACTGTTCTAAAGAGCAGAAAGTCTGAAATATGTTTCACTGGGCCCAAATGAAGGTAGGAACAGGGTCATACTGGCTTTCTAGGCTCCAAGTGGAGTCACTCTATTCCTGGCTATTTTTAGCTTCTGGTAGAAGCTGGACGTAGGGCAGATCTCTGCCTCCATGGTCACATTGCCTCCTGCTCCATCTGCTTAAAATCTTCTCTGCTGTCTTGTAAAGACACTTGTAACATGGAGTCCCATCCAGGTGGCGTGAAAGCAGCTCCTCATCTACAGATTCTTAAAAACGTGAAAGACTTTGGCAAAGAAGTGATATTGACAGGTTCAGGAGGTGAACCTGAGGCATTTGGAAAGCCTTTTGCCATGATAGCATGGTCATTTTCTCAGAATTTCCTTGTCATATGAACATACTTGACATTTCAGCCACCCTTCCCACAGCACTTCTCATCCCTCTCTGCTTTATTTCTTTCCATGACATTTGTCACCCAATGGCACTCTACATCCATCTTTGTTTCTTCACATCATCGGGCTCCCTTAAACAAAATACGAGCCTGTGAAGGAAGAAGTGTCATCTCTTCTATTCATTGGTCTTTTCTCTGCACCCTGAGCCATGTCCACCACCATATAGCAGGCCTTGAATAAATGCATATGCATGAATTAATGAATAATGAATTAAATAAATGGGTTCAACAGTATTTCAGCTGAATGCTAAATGTTTATAATAGGGTGAATGTGGTCCCACAAAACATTTTTCTAGATCTGAACTTCCAGAATCTGTGAACATCCCCTTGTGTGGAAAATAAATCGGAACATCCATCATCATCTATATGATTAAGATAAGGATCTGAGCAAGAGAAGTTTGTCCTGAATGATCTGGCTGGGTTTTAACTTGGTCACAATTGTCCTTATAAAATAGAGACAAGAAGAGAAGAGATGAAAATACAAAGAGGGAAATAAGTCCAGAATAGGATATAATGGGATCAAAGAGGAAGCAATTGGAGCAATTTGACCATAAGTCAAGGAAAACCAGCAGCCACAGAATTTGAAAGTGGCAAGAAATACTGTCCTTTCCTTCCCCTCGAGGTCCTCCAGAGGGTGTGTGCTGTGCTGAGGACACTTTGATTTCAGACTTTGGATCTGGTGAACTGTCAGGGAGTAAGTTTCTCTTCCTTGAAGCCCTCCAAATTGTGTTAACTTGTTATGGCAGCTTAGAAAGTTAAAAGTATGAGTGATATAATGGCTTCCAATAATACATTTGGTGCCAATGGAACACAGAATATAAATAGTTATGTATATCTTATGTTTAATACCAGGAGATATTCTTATTTTGAAATCATACCTGGAATTGTTATTGAGGTCAATGTCATTCTACTGAGAGTACAAACTTGCTGAGGCATGACAACACACATCTGTAATGTCAGCTACTATGAAGACTGAAGCAGGAAGATCACACATTTCAACATACCCTGGGTAACTTAGCAAGACTTTGCCTCAATAAAAAATAAAAACCGTTGGGAATGTAGCTCACTGCTCCCTGGTTTCAATCCTCAGTACCTCGAAAGAAAGATGGAAACCTAAAAGAGGGTAACCTCTAAATGAGACTTTTTCTGTTTTTGTTTTTTTAACCTTTGCAGACCTTAGGGTATGTTACTTGATTCTTTACTTCAGTTTTCTCATCTGTAAAAGAAGAAGCCAATGCCACCATAAAGGTAGACTGGAAGTTAAGATATTCAAAGTACTTAGAATGTGCCCAGCAAGGACTAAATGTTGTGTAGGGTTTCTTTTCTGTTATATTTTTATTAGTGTACTATAAATGAGTAGAATTTATTACATGTATTGTTTCTCTGAGGTAGCATTTCTACCCATCAGATTGATATAGATAAAAAAAAACTATGAGAATACTATGTTCTCAAGGGAGTGATGGGAGAGACATCATTCTACATATATGGTAGGAATAAAATTGCCACAAGCTTGACAGGGGCAACTTGACACCATTTATCAAAGGCACAAATTTACTCACACTTGTGAAATAACTTGGTTAGACATTGAAATACTTTTTCTTAGCAAAAGTATGGAACCCTAAATTCTAGCAGTACAGGTTTGATTAAAATAAAAGTTGTTTATTCAATTGGCTTGGGGGAAAAGTAAAAAAAAAAAGAAAAAAAAAAGAAAAAAGGCACTTAGTTCTAGCTCTGGAAACAAGTTATCCACTGTGAATAACACAAACAGTGGGCAAGACACATGTGCTGATTTGGCCACACTGGGATACTGCCAAGGCATCCAGGATATGAATGGCTTGAAGAAACTGGAGACAATAAACACTCACTGAAGTGAACCATTCTCCACAGGTTTTCTCAGCAAGAATTGTGCCAGATTGGAAGTGGCACCAGACTAAGAGACTCTATATCAGCAGCTAAGAAGCTGCACTAAACTTTGAGAAGTCATTTTGGATTGGAGAGAAATAACTGAATATAAATGGGTAAGAAAATATCACCTGAAATGATAATGCAGAAGGGAAGAGAAAGATAGAGGTTAGTCTAAAAAATTGATACTGCTTTTTCCATGAAGGGTCTGGTCAGTTTATCAATCATGTTCCTGATAAGAGTTTTTCATTCAGAATACATAAAGAATACCTACAACATAGAAAAAAATGAAATGACACATTTTTTTAAAATTAGCAAAGTAGTCAGATAGACATTTTTACCAAAACGATGCACAAATGACTGATAAGCAGATGAAAAGAAGTTATTATCACTAGTCAGTAGGAAAATGTAAATTGCAGGCAATTTGGTTCTATTGCTTTGGTACCAATCACAAGATACTGCTTCACAGCCATTCTAATGGTCATAGTGAAAAAAAAAGTGGCTAATGACTTGCGATTCTATAGCCTTGGGAAAAAAGAAAACTCTCATATGTTCCGGGTGACAATGGAAACAGCTACAGATGCTATGCAAAACAGTTTAGTAGTCTCTCAAAAAATTCAATAAGGAGACCCCATATGACCCAGGAAGGTTACTCTTAGGTATACATCCAGAAGAACCAAAAACAGAGGCTCAACACTTGTACACAAATGTTCAGAGCTGTATTATTCATAATAGCCAAAAGATGGCAACAACTGTAGTGTCCATCAGTGAATGTGTCAAATGAAATCATACAATTAAATGAAAAAAGTGACATCATAATACTTGCTGTAATAAGAACACATCATCTAAGTGAAATAAACCAGACACAATAGTCAAAATAACACAGAATATATAACAAAACACATATATATTTTCAGATTAGATAATGAAAACAGATACTGTGATAATTGCACAATAATGTGTATGTAAAAATACACAATTAAACTGTACCTCATAGATTGAAGTAAGAACAATGATGTTCTGCCATTTCCAAATATTAAATACACCTGGCAAATAACAGAACACTACTTCCACACTGTCTTTCTCTTCCTTTATCCACTGTCTTAGTTACTTTCTTATTGTTGTGCCACAGTACCAAACATTCTTAACTCTTAAGGGGGAAAGGATTATTTTTCCTCACAGCTTGTGCTGGTTTCAGTCCATAGTATCCGCTGGTTCCAAAGCAGGGCAGTGTGGCAAAGGAGCATGGCAGAGGAGAAACAGCTCATGGCAGGGCAGCAGGAAGCAGCAAGAGATTGAGGGAAGAGGGAGGGAGAGAACCTTAGAGGCCTTGCCCACTGTGATCCACCATCTCCAACTGGGCTTCACCTCCCAAATGACCTTTACCTATAAATAAACTTGTCATGGACCAATCTACTGATCAGCACCATACTCCCATGACCCAGTATCATGCTCCTATGATCTAATCACCTCCTAAAAGCTCCACCTATGAGGCTTTGTCTAGTCATAAACTCTAGCATTCTCTCCCTGACCCCCAACTGACTCATGTGTAACCCTTTATGTGAAATGCATTTAGTTTATCTTGAAGGATTTCCTAACAGTTCTAGCACTGCTGAAAAGTCCAACTCCAAAGCCTCCTCTGAGATTTAAGGCAAACTCTTTTCTGTGACCCCTGTAAAAAAGATAACTAAAATAAAATAAAATAAATATATATATATATATATATATATATATATATATATATATATTTTAAGTTAAACACTACAAACATACAAAGGTACAGGGTAAACATTCCCATTCCAAAAGGGAGAAAGAGAAAGACAGGCTAGAATGGGACAAAATCAAGTATGAAATCCAGCAGGACAACCCTAAATCTGGTAGTACCATATCCAGAAGCTGGCTCAAGCAACGTATGGCAAAAAGTGAACTCCAAACCACTTGGGTGATCCTGCCCCTCTGCCTTTAATGATGAATGTAGCCCTCAATGATTTCTTTCTTGGGCTGGGCTGGCTCATTGCTTGTGGCTTTCCTGAGATGTTCAATAGTCCTGACTTCTCCAGTTTTCTGGGGTCTCCACTGTACTTTCAGCTTCACACTGACAGCTGCACACACTGCTCTATCAGAGCACACTGTCCAGCCTGCCAGGCCTTCTTCTGAAATCTTGGTGGAAGCTTCCTGACCCTACAACTTGCATTCTGCTTACATGTTAAACCAGTACCATGTGGGTGGTACCGAGGTCTGTCATTAGACTGAGCAGTAGCTGAGCCTTTTTGCCTTTTGATAACCATTGCAGAGGCCTCTGAATGCCTGGCTGGCTAACTATGTTGAATTGAGTATAGGAAAATCAATCCCATTTCCTATCTTGCTAACATTTTGGAGCACAGGTTCCTGGAGCTCTCTTCTCAAAGCAAACACTTTCACTTTTCCACCCTTACATCTGTGAAGGGTGGAGTCTTTCTTATTCTTCCTATGCCCACAACACATCTTCTGTATTATTTAGATTCAAAGTACTTGACTTCTATTTAATGCTAATCTTTTCAGCCACCAAGTTTTCCTCTGCTACGTATTCACAGGCTCCCAATTTACTGGCGCTTCCTTTCTGGCCAAATTCAAGACATTTATGTCTTGCAGCTATATCTTTTGCACTTGAATCTCAAAATAGAATTTGCTAAAACTTGCAGTAGTAACCATGCCACAACCTCAACATTAGATCGCCTTTGTATTTTCTCTGCCAGATTAATTAACTCAATGATACTAATCTCAACCTCCCTCACAGTATCAGGACAGGAATAAAATGTAGCCAGAGAACAACACACTTAGAGTGGAGTCTAATTGCCAATGGAGTCTTTGTTTCCAGCTGCAAGGGCCTAAGTCTAGTCTTTATCAGCTGCTTTTCTGTCTGCATCTTAGTCTTCTGAGCTCTGGTCAAAGTGTCATATCAAGTTCAGGTAATAGCATTCTAGGCCTGCTTCTCCAACTAGTATCTCCAAACATTTCCAAACTTGTCTCCCAGACCAGTTCCAAAGGCTTCTGAACCATATGATCAGGTAGCCTGACAGCAATGACCCACTTCTCTGGTACCAAAATCTGTCTTATTTTCTCATTGCTGTTGCACAAAACCCTGCACACACAATTCTAAGAAGGAAAAGTTTATTTTGTCTCACTGTGTATACAGGTTTCAGTCCTATATTCTCTACTGGCTGTAAGGCAACCCTGTATGGTAGAGGGGCATGGCAAAGACGAAACAGCTCATGAGAGGCAGCAGGAGGTAGAGATCAAGGGAGAGAAATATACCCTTCCAAACTGCTTCAACTAGGCTTTACCTCCCAAATCACGTTTAGCTAGAAGCTCATCAGTGTACTAATTCACTGATGACTATCATGCTCCCATAATTCAATCACCTCCCAAAACCTCTACCTATGAGAGCAAGGAACTTTTGGAGGAACATTAGGCATGACTTATAACACTTCCTTATTCTTGATTTCCAGTACATAATGATTTGCAATGCATACATATTTGTAGCACATATGATTACGTTCCTTGAGGGGAATTGGTGCATTTGCATAACATGTCTCAATTCCTTTTTCACCCCCTTACCCCACTCCACACATCCTCTCCTAATCCCTATTCAAAAAAGATCTATCTCCCTACTTCCTATTACATATCTTTTATTTTTATCTTTATTTATATTTTGGGTTTCTCAATAAGAAGAACCATACCATGATTAATTTTTTGTGTCGGATTTATTTCACTTACCATAAGGTTCTCAATGTGCATCTGTTTTCCTACAAAAGATTCAAGTTTGTCCTTTATGGCAGACTAATACTTACTTCACTGTGTGCAAATGCCATGCTTTCTTTACCCAGTCATCTGTTGATACACATTTTGGCCACTTTTAAGATTTACCTCTTGTGGATTGTGCTGCTATCAAAGGGAGTATGGATGTGTCACTGTACCATGGTAACTTTAGCAATTTTATGAAAATAAAGAACTGCTCCTGACTTACAACAAAAATATTTTAAGGCAATTTATAATTTAAATTAATGCATCATTATAGAACATGTATGAATTAAACATATATATTTTTGTGGAGGCTTTTTATTTGTTTTTTATTCTTTGAGACAAGGTTTTGCTATGAAGTTCAGACTGACCTGAAAGTCACAGTGATCATTCTGCCTCAATATCCCAAGTGCTGGAATTATACGCTGCACATATATATTTGGGGGATATATAATTGAAAACAAAATCTCCTCCCCACCAAGAAATTCTCTTCAGGAAGGTAATAGAGAATACTAGATTTTTTATTGTTGACTACACATTAAACATACAGATTGTGCATCAAAATCTGCTAAAAGATCGCCAGTAGAAAGATAGCTCATTTTTTCCTATAGCAAGCAGATACAGTGTATGCTCTCAAGAGAAAAAGTAACCATCTCTCAAGCAAAAGCAGTTGATATCACTTGTTACATATAATGGATCCTAATTTTACCTATTAGTTGGGATGAAGATCTGTTAGCTAACTGGCTTTATTCAAAGGAAAAATAAATTTCTCATCTCTACTTAATGAGGAGTGTTGAGACGTGGGGAAACGTTCTCACTGAATTTAGAGTCCCATCCTCCCACTGAAACTGGGAGTAGGAGCTTCCTTCCCCCTACCTCATGTGTGTGTGTGTGTGTGTGTGTGTGTGTTTGTATTTCAAAACTGACTCCCAGGTTATTCAGAAAGACTTTAATGTATTATTAATGGGCTCTAAAATTGACAAAAAGGCCTATCATATGGTCCTAAGGATTTAGAGACATTTCAAACAGATGAAAAAGTACTTGCATATATTCTAAGGTAAAAGCTCTAAGCAAAAGGATGGGGGCAAAGCTCTTAAACATCTTCTTTCAAATGTATTTTTGTCCTTATAATATTTAATATGTATCTTAACTTTAATTTTGTAATAAACTTTCAGTATATTTCTTTCTAGGCATTCATTATGTGTGTATGCAACATTTTATTATTTATTAATGCTCATTTTTGTATTAACTATTATTTAATACTATTTATTCTTCATTTACTACTTAATACTACTCATTATTCATGTTTCCTCATGTATTGAAATTCTTCTCTAAACCCGAAAGTTAATGGTTACTATTGTTTGTGTGAAAAAATAAAGAAAACATAGTGATTGACTCAAGTTTTAGTGTTCTTTTAATATTTAATTCTTTCTTTAATGAGAAACTCTCACTGTTAGGGAAAAAAGGAGGAGGAAAACAAAGGTGTGAGCTCCACAGGACAGGCTTATTTCGGAACAAACCTGAGAGAGACCGTCCTGGCGATTAAACCAGACTGGTTACTCCTATACAGACTATGAGGTCTTGCACAGGGTCATTAGGGGAGGAGTTTAGTGAAAGGTAGTGTGGTCTCCTGTCAAGGACAAAGCACAAGGACTAGTGGTTGCCCAAGGATGAGGCTTGGGAAAGCCTGGGGAGTAGTGGTTGTTATCAATAGTGGAGTTGAATAATAATGGGAGATAGAGTACAGCTGTGCTTACTAAGACTTATTGACTCATCATTATGCATACTTAGCAGGTGCAAAAGCCTAGTGAGGGAACTGGGGGAGAGATTTAGAGTGACCTCTGGTCAGCCTAGAATGGTGGACTTAGGATTCCTTCACTCACTTTGAGGATTTCAGCGAGATGCTTATTTGGTATGATTTGTATTCTTTATATAGTCTCTTGGGATATTTGTTCCTGAAGGACCTCAAAATCTAGAAAAATAATATACACGATGAATTATTCTACATTATTAATATATGCTTTTCTATTAGACATGTGAATAATATGCTATGGGGAAACCAAAGTATTTAAATTGGCCTTTTGTTTTGCTTTGTTTTGTTTGGTGCCAGGGATCAAACTCATGATCTCGCACTTGCCAGGCAGGCACTTTGCCACTGAGCTATAAATTGGCTTTGAAAGACCAAGCCAAACTCCGCCAAGGAGATGAGAAGCACAATCCAGGCAGATGGAGGAGCACAAGCTAAGGAGAGAACATGTGGAAGGGGCTGCCAAATGCAAGCAATGAATTACAAACTCCCTTGGGGGATTGTATCAGAATTCTCTAGAAAGGTTGTTTAAAATGTGGGTACAGATTACTCTGCATTAGAGTCAGAACACCTAGGAGATGGTTTCAGAAGGCCTTGTGCCAATGCCTATTCATTTTTATTTTACTGTCCACTCCAGCTTGGAAATTACTGCTTTAAAAAACATTCTTGGATCTCAATTCAGATGAAAACTGGGAGGGCGGCAGCAGGGGTCAGATAATGAAACGCTTTGTGGGATGGCTAAAGAGAGGCTGAATTTTATCCTGATAGTTTCTGGCCAAGACTTGTGATTAATTTCTAGCCAAGCTGAACATTAAGAACCCCAGGAGATGAGAAGAGAGAAAAGAAGAGGAGTAAAGAAGATCCAGCACTGACTGTTAACTTAAGCTGTCCTCTTCTGTACTTCCCAGAGCCAAGCTATTTCTGCTACTTCTCTGCCCTTATAAGGACTCTGAAAATTTTATTAGAAAGAAGCTTTCAAGAAAAGCATTCTGCTTCCAGTTAGGAATCTGACTGTTGTTCTTTGAGTTGAGGTACACAGAAACCTTTGCTAGTACACATAACCGCTACTTCAAAGAGGAAAAAAAATGTCTGTTTTGTAAATTATAGGAGAGCAACACCTCAGACTTTTGAATAGATTATTCAAGAGAAAAATACGTTTTGAAAGTGTGGTGTTTAGAAAAGGAAACTCACCTCTTATCTTGTGAATATGAGTAAGGAATTCATTACAGATAAAGTACTATATAAAGTAATAATGTATGGGCAATTTTAAATGCCAACATCCATTGAGAATGAGCAAGATTTTCTAAATTTTGTTATGAGTTAAAATGAAAGTAAACTTAGACAGTTTGGACTGAACAATTTTTGGATGTGAGACTGTCCTGTGTATTGTAAGATGTTCATCAACAGTTCTGGCCCCTACCCACTAAATAAAGTAGCACCCTCCTCCAGCTGTGTCAAATAAAATTGCTATAGACATCTCCAAATGGCTCTGAGAAGAGGGGGACAAAATTGCCCCTGGTTAAGAATGAATTGTTTAATCATAACGTGAAATATTTTGTGTAATTTCAAAACTAAATCCAATCTAGATCCAATGAATGAAATTAACGAGCAGTAAATTCCATCTAACTATAATCGTTAATGTGTGATTAAACAATTCTGTCCAAAAACAGTCTTAAATCAAGGAGTTGAGGCTTACATACATATTAACTTTCATGAAAAGGATGGTGGCACAATTAGCCATTCTTATCCAGCACTAAGCTGTCTCCCAGTGTCTTCAACAGTTGACAAGCTTCAGAAACCAGCATTAATGGATTCCTGTTCATGGCAAAACCCTGTGACACCCAGAGGTTTGGGGATAATAAAGCAAAAGAATCCTTGAGATAAAATTTTTGGAACCCACAGGCTCTCCTGAAAACTCTTACATCGGGACCGCTTAGTTCCCAAGACTGATGATTTATAGTACTTCTTCTCACGTATGATCCTTACCAATTTTTGCAAAATTTGGAACTCGTGATCATTCTTGGACTAAAAGGTAAATTTGATTCCAAGAATGTGAGAGAACTGGCTAGCCTCAAACTCTTCTGAATTTGACTTCTAAATCTCGCTTCAATTTTTTCCTCTAAATTATCTTTAACATATTTATTTTAATTTGACAGTAAATTCTGGCATCTTCCCCAGTGTTCATGACTCCATTTCTAAATGTATTTTCAGTGACATATTTCTTGGGTAAAATTTATATATTGTGTATTTATGGAAACAACTCTCCAAAACTAAAATGATGTTTAAATTGATTATTGTGCATTCATATGTAGCCATTTTAAAAACACAACCAAGAAGAATTAATCGTATATTTATTATATAAGGTGGAAATTATAATGGCAAAATAGAAAATTTTACAGTATAATGCTGACTTCACAAATTTATACATATGACTTTTAAAGCATTTATTCATCAAAGTAACAAATGTTTTAATTCACGTATTTATTTTAGATGTTTTTCTTTAGCCACTAATATCTATAAGCCAGAAATGAAAAAGTAATCTGGATGCCCATGGCCAAACAGACCTGCTGCCCTCCAAACACTTCTCTCAGCAGCCCAACTCAGGGTGAACCTCTGCTTCCTCCATTCTATTTTCAGTTCCATAAGCTGTTGGACATGCATAATCTCTAACAGACATTACCTTCATCTGGTCTTCCTATAGTCTTTGATGACCAATCTCCTGAATGTTTTTCAAAACCCATCCAAGAACTCAAGTTCTCTCAGCACTAAAAGTCCATCTTCTCAACTGCTTTTAAAAACATTGATCTTTCCACTTTAACTGGAATCTGGCTTTTTCCTGTGACACTGCTTCTTGAAGCCACTCAAGTGGAAGTTGAGGTGTTCCTGCTAACTCTTGTACTTCTCTGCTTAAAAGTGGTCTAAGAGTCCATTTTAATTTTGCACTGTCATTAAGAAATCACTTGCTGCTTCTCCCTAAAGATGTACTGTTTCCTTAAACCACATGTTTCCTAGTACTACCAATGCTACCTCTCACTTCTCGTAGGCAACAGTTACTTACACAACTTCTAGGCATAATAATCAGTTCTCTGATTTTACATCATTCGGTATATAAACCTTTCCTCTTCTGTGGTTCCCTAGCCTCAGTAACTCTGGTCAAATCTAGCGCTCTCATCACAACTGAATTAGTGACTTGAGATGTTCATTATACTATATTTGAAGAAGGCAACAGGATACGTTTTGAAAGTGCAAACTGAAAGTGTTGTACCAAGGAATTTAAGGTCAGCATCATGTGTAGTAGCTGGAAAGTAGAAGCCCACAATTTTCCAAGATAAAGGAATCTTAAACAAAGCGAAAGAGATATAATTTTACACTCTGTTCTCTTCACTGTAAATTAAGGGGATGGAAGGTTACAGCATGTACAACCAATTTTGCAGACACTGTGCACCAGACTCATTGAGGAGACAGCGCACACATGTGCAGTGACTGGGGTGAAGCTGCTCCAGATTTGACCAGCTCTGCCTTGAGAGAGAATCTGAATAGGAGTTTATAAATGGTTTGTGCAGGTGGCAGAGGATGGTTTTCCAACAGGATGACCTGAGGTGCTAAATAAAAATTGATTATGCTGATGATCAGAGCACAAAGGTTTATTGGTCTTGCTTCCCTATGGAGTCCTCTATTGATAGACCTTTGCTCAGAGGAAACATCCAGAATGCTTGCCCATCTGCTACCACAGGTTTCCATCGGGTAACAATGACTATGGCAGACAGGAGGAGACTCCGGCTCTGAAACATTGTGGAGCCCATTTCACCTGTGACCTGGTGTGACTAATTGTGTAATATATGCAATGGCATTGCCATTCTTGCTACTTTCTGCTGCTGACAAAGATAAAATATTAATAACTAACACTGAGTTTTTACTAAATGGCAGGCACCATTCTCAGTGATCCACTGCAATTGTCTCAATTAATTCTCATGACTCACGTAGAGACCACTGTTGTTATCTGCTACAGATCAAAGTACTGAGATATATGGAGATTAAATAACTTGTGCGATCCCACAGCTTACTGGGAGAGATGATGTTAGACCACATAAAGGGCTTTCAGGGCCCTGCCTTCACCCAGTCGGTGATACCTCACAAAAAGAACAAGGCCACTCAAAAGGGAGAGAGGAAATTAAAGAACATAGCCCCAAATGCCACTTTTTCCCTAATACTTCTAATATGCAATTGCATTATATATTACATATATGTTAGAGAAAAATAGTTTCAATTATTTTGTAAGTTTATTTTCATTTATTTAGATATTTTCTCTGCAGGCCTAACAATGGACTTTCAGTGTCAGAACTATAAATGAGCCATCATGAAACATTCATGCAGACACATAGGTTAAGAGAAAGCATGGTTTCTCTGAGTAAACACCACCTCCTCTAGGGAAAAAAACATCGGCACTAACATATAAAACTGTGGGCTAGGGATTTAGCTTAGCTGTGTAAGTGCCACCTTAGTAAGCACTAGGTTGTGAGTTTGATCCTGGGTACCAAAAAAAGAAGAAAAAGGAAAGAAAGAAAGAAAGAAAGAAAGAAAGAAAGAAAGAAAGAAAGAAAGAGAAAGAAAGTGCCTAGAGGTGGCTCTGAAGACTGGGTGAGACAGAGATCTACAAGAGATCTGCTCCATCTGGTATGAGAGTCCTTTCCTGGGCTATGTGACCTCACTATCTTGGGGTCCATCAATGACATCCAATGAGTCTATTTCTCCACAAAAGAGTTGCTTCTCATGGAGAAAGAAAGGGAGACAGCCAAGAAAAGGAGAAGGAGAGGGAGAGGGAGAGATAATGTCCTTTGAGGCTTTGTTCCAACTAATCTGTACCTCCACTTAACAGTTTGTCTTCTGAAGCACAAAGAACCAGACAGCCCAGGCAGGTATGACTCACAGACACATCAGGTAGGCATGACTCATTTTTCTTTTTAGCTAGACTATGATGTCTAGTCCAACCCATATTTAAGCTACCATTTGCCTATGATTTCTGCCAACCTAAAAAAATCTGGTCTTTCCTTCACTATTCTACTTGTGTATTCTCCTGTCAAATGGACTAAAATACTCCGAAATTGATCACGCCTGCCTCTACCTTTTCATCCAACCCAAAACATAGTGCAGTGTTAAACAAAATTTGATTTTAAAACTCATGTGTATTTTTATGCATGAGCAATTTGGAACCAAGAAGCAATCCCTTCATTTACACATATGTATAAATTTATAAAAATTTATACATTTGTGTATATGCCTAAATAATGCACATCAGTTAGCACACATAGGCAACACATGGGGAGGAGCCATAAGCTGGGTCCTGGTTCACCCCAGACATCAAATAGTGAAGTGACTCCCAGTCAGCTTACCCTCACTTCCTTCACTTGAATGAACTAATCAACATAAGAAATGATTACCCAGCAACTGAATTGTATATTCCACAAATAATTATTGGACAATAAGTTTGTGCCAAGGACTGTGCTAAGAAATGTAGAGGTTCAGAGGTGACATATTGATTCATTCCTTGGCAAATATTCTTGTAGTTTCTTTGGTTTATTCTCATTGTACTTTAAAAGAAAACAGTTATGATTCAAATTTTAAATGCATTCCACATTCCAATGTCTAAAACTTGGTGAAATTTCAAGCACTATTTTCTTTAAAATTTTCAACAGCAATGAACTAATAAAAAACAACAGTTTTTGCTTTCAGTGTTCAATTGTTTGCTCATTTTTATGCCTATATCTTGTAATCTGAACAACTACTTTGAAGATAACCATACACAATATATTAACCAGAGTTAATGCCCTATTATTTTGCTTTGAAATTCTGTATTGTAGTTTCTATTCTTTTTTTGTTTTAAAATAAATTTAAAATTTTTTTCAATATCTTCAAAGTATTATGGATTCTCTGAGTAAATCGGAATGTTACTGGCAAGATATTTCAAGAAAGGCTAGATGTTATTAGCAAGATTTGGGTAGGAGACTTGCAAGTTATTGAGGAAAAACCAGTTTTGTTAGGTTCTGTACATGTGTCCACTCCTTCAGATATTATTAATCTTGCTTTACAACTGAGTAAAACACTTTTCTCAGAAAGTAATTGTCACAGAGTCACAATGGCAATGCTTTGTGCCGGGGCATACCAGGTCCTCATCTAATGGCAGCACCCTTTCATACGCTGGAGTACCATGCTTTGGTGGAAGTGCAAGGATATACGCTGGCCCTTTACAGCATAAAACATTGTTGACACTTAATAAGAACCTATTATTGTTTAAATAAAATGCTACATAGTTTAGTTCAAAATGACCATTTCTTCTGTCCAGTTCCTTTTCAGTTTATTGGCTTGCTATATTTTGTTGCCTGTTCTCAAAAGTCCTAAGACCGCATTCTTGTTCCTAAAGTGGAGGCTGCAGTAGAAGTTTATGAATGTTTGGAAGGAAATCAGAAATACAATAACTGCTTTATTAAGCATAAGAGATTACTGTATGCTGAGTTTAATTAAAACTATTGCAGCTGGCATGATGGAGAGACAGACAATCCAGATCAGACCAGTTTAGATAAATTCCAATACCTTCTTCCAGGTCACACCTTGAGAATAGCATAGCATTCCCTGGTAGCAGAGGAAATGGCAAGAGTTCATAGATTAACTCTTAAAGGTACACTACCCAAATTAAGAAAGTTTTAGTATCATCACTGCCACCTTCAGGGACATACATGAAACACCAAATTTTTTGCCTTTTCATGTGTTTTTTTAATTAATGTTGGAGAAAAAGTATAGGCTAAATATATTTTTCACACATTTTCTACAACAGCTATTGTCTTCTAATATAATATATATCCCATTGTGATAAGTTAAATGCTAAGATTCTACCACAGCTGATGAATCTCTAATCTAATAGAAACTTGCGGAGAATTTGAGGCTAAGGGAAAATTGTTGATGGTGAGATTTATGTATTATCAGTCAAATTTGGATTCGAAAAGATGCTAGTTGACAAAATGCAAATAATTAACACAGAAAATTATCAAAGAATGAAATCATTTCACTTTTAGAAATTTTACCTCTTACCTCATCCAAATGACTAATATTATTTGTAATAAACTTATTAGTTTAACATAAGTTGGAAAGAGAGACTCATGTGCTCCCCCAAAAGCCAAAGTATGACAACAAAAAAGATATGGAATTTAATGCCGAACATGGCAATAAAGTATAATGAATTTTTTTTTCAATTTTATCAAAGCCTTGAATAAACATTCAGCTGTTCTCTGAAGTTTTCTGCCTCACCCCATTCTGTGTCTGCATGGCTTTGTGTTCATTTGACTTCACTTCTTGGGAACCAAGGTCATCAGCCTCCCAGAGACTCTGCAGGGGACTTTGAGAAATCAATTTATTTTTATTTCCTGGACCATTTTATATTACAAAACTTTCCATTTACCAAATGTTTCTAACCCTTATTTCATTAGTTGGTCCTGTTTATTACTGTTACTGACCAATTCTATAAATCTGAATGAGTAATAATGGCTAATCTAGCATACTCTGCTAATATAATGTGTTGGTGTACGGAAGAGCTCTGTTAAATTCCCGGTGTGAAGAACGAGAGGATGAAGACAACAAAGATAGAGACAGAAAGCTGGGGTCAGGTGGAGCCATCCCTCCAGATGGGAGGAAGAGACTGCTCAAGAACCGCAATGCGTTTGTTTATACACTTGTCATACCACGCTCCCTCCCTTACCTAGCTCTCTTCTTACGTGCCGTCTTCTCCCGTGTTCTCAGGGCTGGAACACCTGTTCACCACCAGCACTTCAAGCCCTTAGGGTGTTTCTCAGGTGCTCTGTGCCCTTGGGGCACTCCTGTTCTGGGTACTTGTGCTTTCAACTCTCCACATGTGAAGGATTGCTAGCTCAGCAGCTCCCAACAATAACTTGTGACGGTTAAATTACAGTGTTAAGTTTCAGTTCAATAGCGTATGTACTTGTGGAGTTTCTAATGCTATGACTTTTTGATGAAAAAATTAATGAGGATATGCAATATAGTTAAATGTCTATATTCCAGTCATTGAATGAATTGTATGAGTCAAAATTTAAACTTAATACAGTAGTAATTCTTTGATTCTGCTTTAAAGTTTTGGAAGCTTTAATAAGGCATTTATATGCCAGGTGTATTGGTCAGCTTTCATTTGGTTGGGACAAAATACCTGATATCCACAAATTAAAGGAAGAGAGGTTTAGTTTGACTCACAATTTCAGTGGGTTCAGTCCATGGTAAGGTAGCTCCAAGGCAGAAACATCATATCAGAAAGGCATGGTACAGAAAAACCTGTTCAATTCATGGCTACCAGAAAGCTGAACACAGGGGAAAAAACAAAAAAGAAGGGTCATGGAACAGATATACTCCCTAAGGTCATACTTCTACAACCCACCAGACATACCCAGAAATAGACTTCACTGATCCCCTGGGTGTCTCTCAAATCAATTTCCTTAATGGTCAGGATTAATTATAGTATCAGGTGTTAATCTAAGCACCACATGCATATTAACCCATTTATACATTTAACACTCATGAAATAAATGTTAATCTTTGCTTATACATGAGAAAGCTAAGACATACCATGGTCACTAAATCATAAACATCACAAAGTGGCTGAACTGGGATTTGAACTCAGGCATCGTGACTTCAGAGCCTCCCACTTTTACTCATCACTACTTATCCTCTTGGTGCAAATAATTTTAGAAAATATAAACTTTCTGAATTTCTGTAAGAATATTTAGAAATGATGTTGATAGTAAGATTAAAACCAAAATGATAGATTAAACTCTTATTTTCAGTATCCACTGTCTATGAACTGTTTTGGAAAACAATTTTACTTTCTCTTTAGCACCAGCATCTCTCCTTTTCTGTTGGCTTCCATGTCCTGGAAGGGCAGATATGGCTATGTGACTAGGATCTAATCAAAGTACAATAGGGCTGGGAGCATGTGTTTTCAGGCCATTTCTCAAGGGTAGATTGTGCCCTTTCTTCCTCTGAATATAGACATGGACTAAGCTATTGTGGATGATGGAAAGAAGGAAAATCTCAAACACAATGCAGTAAATGTTAGCTTGAACTTGGTCTCTGACATCAAGGAGTGACAGACTATACTAACACTGGACTTATACCAAAAGTCTTAAGTGTGAGAGAAGAAAATTATATCTCTCTACTGTTATTTTGGGACTCCTTTACCCCAACTCTATTTATATCTGAACTAATAAAATATGACATTTTAAAAAATAAATAGCTAATTTTAGATGCTGTAGAAAAATGAAGACAGGGAGTATGTATTAGACTGCCAGACTTCCGTAAAAAGTGTCCTGATGAACAGCTTACATTGCCACAACCCACGTGGTTCCTGAGGTTCTTGGGGTGAAGGACCATGAGAGGATGAGAAAAACAAAGAGACAAAACTGGGGTCAGGTGCAGCCCTTACTCTCTTGATGGGAGGAAAGGTACTGTTTAACCAACGCCACATGTTTATTTATATTTTGGGAAGGATAACGTCAATTTCAGCCCCTCTGCCTAGCAACCTATTGCTTGGATTGTCTAGGTGCTTGGTATTTTTCTAGGCTATAGCAACTTCTTCATATGATTGACCCAGGCATTCTTTGTTTTTTGGTAGGTTCATGTGTGGGTCATGCCCTAGGTCGATTTCCAGCTGCAATGGCTCCCAACATATCTATCTCTTTTGTTTTGTTGTTGCACAGGATGAGTGGTCAGTTGAAGCTGGAGGAGCTGTGTTGGAGAGCTCTGTAAAAGATCTTTTTAAGTGCAGTCCAAAGATTTTAAGTCCCTGCATTCCACAATAGAAACCCTGTGCAGTCCATTAATCCATAACTGTAGTCAGCTACCAGTGTAGCTGGCAATTGTCAAAGGGTGTTAGTGATTTGAGCTTCTTTTATAACATAATACTTTAGCATTGTTTTATATACCTCTAGGAGTTGTACATGTTTTGCAGGATATTCAAGAGCAAGTTACGGTGAGACCTGTTTTAAAAACAATCAGTTTTTTTGGTTATTTATCAAAGTCAGTATCTTGGTTACTTTTCCCTCATTGCTGAGACAAAATACCTGATGCCCAAAATTAGGGAAAGAAAGGTTTATTTATCTTACAGTTTCTGGAGGTTTCAGTCCATAATCAGCTGGCTCCAAGGCAAGGTGGTATGGCACTAGGGCAACACTTCAAGGCAGCAGCCGAGCAAAAGCAGCCAGAGTAAAAGGGGACAAGAGCAAGCCTCTTCTCCTCCCTTATATTGTACACAGGTCACCCCCAACCCAGGGTGGGTGTGGCATTCACAAATCTCCTTGCCTTCCTTTGCACAGGATGTAGAGCTGCTGAGTTACTTAATTAAACTTCTAGGCTTCTCAAGTTGACACAATGCATAAACCATAACAGTCAGTTAATTCTCCTCAAGAAATGCCTTGGAACCCTACATAGCACCTCTTAGTTCTTGTTAGTGTCAGCCATTCAGATGAGTCATGGCCATTGCTTAATCAAGTTGCTTTCTGTGAAAGCCTGGAAGAATTTTTTCTCCTGGTAACTTTCCTTAGGCACACCACACACTGATGATCACTTTCCTCTGTGGACTCATAGTCTCCTTGATCAGAAGACCAGGGACTCACTAAGTATCAGGTGTCACAGCAGAGGTTCTCTAATGTCCTGGGTCCTCATTGACCCTGGAGCCCATCTATCTCTAATTGCTGGCCTCTAAACCTCAGTTGTTGAAGAAAAAATTGATCCAGAAGAAAAAATTGATAACAATACCATGCAGTAGAGGGATTATCATCTTATCTAAATATTAAACATCTTAGAACATAAAATAGGACCATTAATTTTTAAAACAACCATGTATGTTTTAACATTTGAATACCTATAGAAGGTTAATAAACAGTTACATATTTTACGCAAAAAATTAGAAATCAAAACCATACCTAATGTTATGATAATCATGATGACATTTTTTAACACATTTGAATTTGCATTTTTTAACATAAACTACCACCTTTTTAGTCAATCATCCCTATCTAATACCTAAAAGTTTTACCTAACTTGTTGACCTTTAGTGGGATGTACATCTCAAAAGTTTTTGTTAAAGGCAGAGGTCCGAATCTGAAACAAAAGTTTGTCACTATAAACAATCTGTCTTACATTTTTTAAGACCTGTACATCTGGAGGCATGTATACATAAATATACCACGAGGCTAATAACAATCTTTCATAGCCATTTGAAACCTTTGTATGGGCATTTTTAAATAAAAAAATCTGTTGTATTATTTCTTTTGATTATGACCAATGTGAATATATTACAATAATATTTTATATAACTTTAGTTGGGGTGTCTCCCATAAGGCTATGAAGATCACTGGGACCTCCAATCAATGAATAAGAACTGGTTAAAAATGTTACCAGGCAGCTGCTTTCTTATTCATCAAATGGAGTCCTGTTCAATAATCCCCTCCCAAGGGATTTTGTTTACTCTTCTTAATAATTTTTTGATGACTTATGAAAAAACCAATTATAACATTTAACACATTGTTTTGAACAATGAGAGACTCTCAAGTCCATAATAAACAAGAATATCTATTACATTTACATAACCAATTTTTCGGACTAACTGGGAAACCAGGTAGAAGAATGATTTTTAAGTCTATTACCCAAATTAAACTTTGATTATATGATCCAAAAATGTAAAAAAAAAAAAGAGAGAGAGAGAGAGAGAAAAATTGTTGAGCTCAAAATAAAAAGGAACAGTTGTTTACAGAATTGACAAATGAACAAACATGGACAGATGATATGTAGAGATTCAAACAGATACAGAAACAGGCAGAGTTGTTGGTGTCCACAAGAACTCTCTAAGTTCCTGTGGGCTATTTATACACATTTCATGCCCCTTTACTAAACTAGCTCACTTCTTGTACCCCGTGTCCTCAGGGTTGGAACCCCTGTCACCACCAGCACCTCATGCCCTCAGGACATTTTTTAGGCACTCAGTGCTGCTTGGGCACTCCTGTATGGGCACTTGTGCTTTCAGCTCCACACGTGTGAACAATCACTAGCTCAGCTGACTCCCAACAACACCTTAACAGACTGGACAAACAGACAAACAGATATGCAGGCAGACTGGCAAACATCTTACACAATCAGAGTCCACTCAAATGTATTTTAGCCAAATTGAACTACACTAATTTTTTACAAATGTAGAATTTATAATTTTAAATAGACTATTCAGATTTATTGTAGGTCAGTTAGCAGAGATCTCTTACAAAAGAAATTGGAAAGAACAAAATCTTATCTATAATTGACATATATTTTTATCAAAGGACTTAGCATACACTCTTATCATTTATTTAGACCTTTGGTTTTATTTTTTGTTACCACCTTCTGGGCATCCTGGGTCAATTAAGGTTCACTGTAGCTTCATCCTTTTCTATCGGTTGTGGCATGGTCTTCAAGGCATCACTGTCATAGGACTGAACATCAGCTTCTTGAGAGGGGGAATCAGCTCCTTCTCTGTGTTTGGGTCCATGATACAGCTGGACAGCACACATTGGCACCCAGATAGGCCATTTAGCATTTCCTGGAAAAACATAAGCATACCATCAACCCCAAATTAGCACTGGACTGGGTGCTTTTATTGTCCAGTATGAAGATCTTTCCAAAGGACTCTTCTTAGCACTTACTTGATTGCATTATCTTTCTGCAGCATTAGTTTCATCTTTACTAGAATTTTAAAATTTTAAATGGTATATACTGCCAAGTGAAATCTATTATGAGAGGAACTCCCCCTTTTGGTTTTTGGGGAAAAAAATTTTTTTTCTACCAGGGATCAAACTTATAACCTCGCACCTGCCAGGCAGGTGCTTAGGCCACTGAGCTAAATCCCCAGCCCCATTTTTTGAGACAGGGTCTCACTATGCAGTTCAGGTTGGCCTTTCACTCACTTTGTAGCCCAGGCTGGTCTCAAACTCACAACAATTCTCCTGCTTCAGCCTCCTCTAGTGCTAGGATTAAAGGTGTGTGCCACCATATGTGGCTATTTTTTGAAATTCAAATTGCGAGCACATTTAACTAGTTTTAGACCTGAAGATTATAAGGAATTTTTGTGGTAAGGCATAGAGAAAAAACCCTGCATTTTGTATTTAGGCACCTTGGGCTCTCTCTTGCCATTGAGACACATGGGTTGTGTTCCTGCTCTGGCCTGGAGGCCCCACTGTGTTGGGGATCTGAGCAACAGTGCAGCGTAAACTTTTGATGCATAAAGCATGTGCACAGGCAATGGGAAAAACCAGGTTGGCTCAGGTGGGCCAGAGTCATGTCCGACTTTTCCTGAACCATGTCCCACCTTCCTAGCCCCGGGCCAAGTGCTGCAGTGCTGCTGGCAGGGCAGACATTGAAAAGTTTGGTAGGCCCCAGCAGAGTTTGCTCCTCAGCACACAGGAGGGCTGGGCTGCAAATCTCAGCTCCGTAGTGCAGGTCCTACCTCACAAGCCAGGCCAGGCCACCCCAGGGGAAGATCTCTGTACCTTACACCATTTATATGTACTTCTAAAGACAAAATTCTGAAATGGTTTTAGTCCCTGGTGGCTAGAAATCAAAACTTGGGGAGTCTCTCTCACCCATTGAAGAAAGTCTCCTCTGCAGCTTTGTGGCTGCTATTCTAAATTGATCATAAATTTGTAACTCAAAAGCAAGTCACTCATGTGGTAGCGAAGGCACTTATCATAGCCCTCCAGGTTAAATCAATTTAGCATTTTTACTAGAGTGAGAAACATTGCTCACACCTGTAAATCTGTGGTTGTCACATTCAGAGGACATGCCATAGGCCAATGGTGTTGGGCAATAGTTGAAGCATTTGTTCCTGTGTCTAAAAGGTCGGGGACTTAGTTCAGTTACTTAAGCGCCTACCTAGCAGGCATGAGGTTGAGTTTGATTTCCGGTACCTAAATAAATAAATAAAAGTCCTTTAAGTGCTTTTTAATTATCAATTTTATCTCAGGGTGATCCTGCTTAATCTGTAGAACCCAATAACTTTCAGAAGATCCAAAATTCTTAGAAACCCTTGATTTATTTACAGATTTTCCAACTTTTGTCAAAGGAAGACTAGTCAATTAAGCAATACAAGAATCCATGGAGATTTGAACCATTTTGAGTAGATTAAACCATAACCTTGATTTTCCCTTGCAGCTGAAGCAAGCAACATTGTTTCTTCATCTCCTTTGTCTGGGCCAAGCTCAAGGCATAGTGGAGCTCTTTGGTTCCCTACCCTACTTGGGGACCTGTGAGAAGTAGTGAGAGGAGCAGAAAGCAGCAGTTTCTCCCTGTTAAATAACCTTTAAAATCTGTAGAGGTCCAGCTAGATTTCTGTTGGTTTTGTTTTATTTTGTTTTGTTTCGGTACCAGGGATAGAACTCACAACATTGCGCCTGCCAGACAGGTGCTTAGGCCACTGAGTTAAATCCCTAGCCCTATTTTTTGAGACAGGGTCTCACTATGCAGTTCAAGTTGGCCTTGCAGTCACTTTGTAGCCCAGCTGGTCTTGAACTTACAGCGATCTTCCTGCCTCAGCCTCCCGAGTGCTGGGATTAAAGGTGTGCGCCACCATGCCTGGCTTGTGTTGGTTTCTTTACCTAATCTTGTTGTAAACTATTTTCCCATTTCCTCCGAAGTATGTAAATTTGTAATTCCTTCTTCTGGAAACAAACTCAAGAAATTTAGCAAGCTGTGTAGTGTCAGTGTATTGAAAACTCTAACTGACTTAAGAAAGCAAAAAAGACCTAAGTAAACATAGAGTTGTATTAATCACGAATTTGAAACAAGTACCCCTGAAGTAAATAATTTGAAAAACAACAGAGTTTGAGAATTTGCACTAGCAGATATCAAGTTTTACTGCAAAGCCATAGTGAGACACTGATATGCTGGAGTCAGTCAATTATTAGCTCTCATGAAAGTCAAATGTTGACTTTTTAGAAGTTTTACAGATTACTTGTCACATTGATTAGTCAAAATTGTCTTTTGTGAGAGTATTTTGCGAACAAAAATCAGCAAACCACAAATCAGGACCATGTTGCCCCCTTAAACATTAGGAGCCTGCAGTGCGAGAAGGGCCAGGTCATCTCAAGGACGCTGTCTGAGCCATGGCACCCCTACTCTTTGGCAGGGCTATTGCAGGGTCTGCTGGAAGTTTTTCTTCTGGAACAGAAAGGTCTTCCACATCTATTCTGAATTACATCGAGGGGCCCAATGGTACCATTGTCTACACTTTAGACAGACACTTGAAGGTTTTGTTGAAGGGACAGAGAGCGGCTGTGTTGCCCCCACAGGTGTAGCAGCACAACTATTGGCAAAATGCCCTCTAACCCCACAACAAAGATGAGTAGCTCTGTTTTTCTCTTTCCTTTCGGCTGTGAACTGATGACCTGAGTGATTATAATTTGTCTCGGACTACTGGGGATTCAAAGTTTAGTAACTGGGTAGACATGCTGAAAACTGTCTATGTACTCCACCACCAATCTGGCTTCTTTTAGCATCAGTTGCAAGGGAGATGGAGAAACTGGCTCTCCTCCCTGAGAGTTGGAAGTTCCAACCTGTGATGCAGCAAAATTTCTCTGAACTGAAAAGGTAGAGATACCTGTTTGTGGCTCAGTTAAGGTTATTGAGGTGTCCATCATTCCACCATCTTTTTCCTGCTTGGGACATGATTCTAAAACAGTGTCTGGAGCCAGTTTCACTGTGGTTGTCTCAAGAAGGTTGCAATTATTAAGACCTTATCTAATCCAGATTCACAAAAGGAATGTAAATACCAGGATCAAACAAGAACAAACAGTTCCTTATACGTTTATGATTCTTTCGAATATGTTTGTCCCATAATAATCAATATACCTCTATCTCCTTTTTTTTATTTTTTCCTTGGGAAGGCGTTTCTCACAGGCCCATTTATAACTGGCCCTAGAGAATAAGGGAGTTTCAATGCCCTGCTCTTTACACCTGATGAAGCCAGTATCAATGCACTCCAGTGATGACTATTGACCTATACCAATGCACTCCCCCATCCCGGTTGGGCTCACGTGAGAAGTGTCCCCTTGCCCTCAATCTCTTACCCTGTCTGTGTTCTGGCACCATATGCAGTGACCCATGTGGCTCCTGAGGTTCTTGGGATGAAGGACTGCAAAAGGATGAGAAACATAAGGAAGAGGCAAAATTGGGTTCAGGTGGAGCTCTTATTCTCCTAATGGGAGGAAAGGTACTGCTCAACCAATGCAGCATATTTATTTATATACTGGGAGGGATAATGTCAATTTCAGCCCCTCTGTCTAGCAGCTCATTGCTTGGATTGTCTAGCAGCTAGGTGTTTTTCTGGACTGTAACAACTTCTTCACCTGGTTGACCCAGGCACTCTTTGTTTTTTGGTAGGGTCATGTCTGGATCATGCCCTAGGTCAATTTCCAGCTTCAATGGCCCACAACATTACATGATACAAATTTATTCTCCCTATTCTGGAGATTGGGAAACCCAAGATTCACTTTTCAGTACGTCTGGTTTTCCCGAGACATCCATCCTTGTTTAGACATGCCACCTTCTCACCACATCTACACACGGTCATTTCTCTGTGTGCTCATCTGTCTGGGCCTTAATATCTTCTTATAAGGACAACAGACTTACTGGACTTGGACCCATCCTAATGATCTCATTTAAATATAATTACCTCTTTAAACACCCAGTCTCCTAGTAGTCACACTCTTTCCAACAGGTTCACACTTCAACATCTAGAGGTTGCAGGACACAATTCATTCCTTTCAAAGAGAGTCTTAAGTTTTTATTGATCAAATTAAAAACACAATATAGCAAAAGTTTTGGGTCACAATGCTAGTAGATCAAACCAAAATAAATTAGATTAAGTTCACCTTAAAGAAAAATAAAAAACCTCTTGTGTTTCTGTCTTCCTAGTAACAATTTACGCTTCCTCTGTTCTGGCTGACTATGTCTTCTCAGTTTCCTGTTTTAACCTTAAGAACTTGGCCAGCTCTCACTCTCCACCTCCACCCACAGGCTTGTGCTGGGCCCTTCTCACCTCTGCATGCTTCCTGCATCCCTGTGACAGCTCCTTCAGGAACACACTAAAACCCCCACCATCTCCACACATTCCTAGGCTCACATGCTCATAAGTAACCTACCTGACTTCTCTATATGGTAATGTGATAGGTATCTCAAATATAACATGCCCCAAACAGAACTCTTGACCACTTCCCCACAAGTCCTTCCCCCAACACTTTCTCATCTTCATAAGTGATACTACTATCTCTTCAAGTTTTCTGGAGTCAAAGTGTAAGAATAATCATCAACCATAGTTCCAGCACCACAAGTTCTACCACATGACTTTCATGCTTCTACTCCTGCCTCCTAGAGTTTACCTTTAACTCAGCAACCAAAGTCAATTTTTTTAGACATAAAACAGATCATATAACCCTCTTGCTTTAATCTCCTAATGGTCTTCCCCTGAGTATGAGGAATTCCATAAGATGAGCCCCAAAAGCCTCTCTGATTTTATCTCATGCTGTGGTTCCATACTGTTCTTATTCCTTTCTTTTGCATGTTTAATATCTACCTCCACTTTGGGATCCTTTTACTTGAGGTTTTCTATGCTCAGAATGCTCTTCTTCTGGGAGGTCATCCAGGTGACACCTTTTATGCTACCTTCCATTGTGTCTTTCCCTGATGACCTGTGGAGTCTGCCAGCATTTGAGAACTCTTTACCATATTTTTCCTCTTTTGTTAGAAAACTTATCACTGCCTGAATTTGTTTAGTCAATTTATGTTTATTTAGAAAGTATTCATTTTCCCTATTACAAAATACAGTACCAGAAAGCAGGGACTTAACCTACTTTGATCATTATTTCCTCAATAACATAAGTGTTGTCTGCAATTTTTTAACGAATAGATGGTTGTATGATGTGAACTAATTTGTGGAATGTGGATTAGTATAATAGGTGTCTTAGTCCATTCAGCTGGCTGTAACAAAATGCAATAAACTAGCTAACTTGTAAATAATAAAAGTTATTTCTCCCAATTCCAGAGGCTGGAGAATCCAAGAATCAGTGTCAGCAGATTCCATGTATGGTGAGGGCTTTCTGGTTATACATAGCATCTTTCAGTTATGTCCTTACATAATAGAAGGGACAACCTACCTCTCTGGCGTCCCTTTATGCAAAGGTACTGATCCCATTGATGCAAGCTCTGTTTTCATGGATTAATCACCTCCCAAAGTCCCCAACTCCTATTATTAACACATTGGTAATTAAGTTTCAAAATGAAAATTTAAGGAGAACATGAACTTTCAGATCATACCAATGGAGTAAAAATTAGGTGAGTCGGAGCTTAGATGAGGTGATAGAAGTTGTGCCATGGGCCAATGCACAAGATTTGTGAAATTTCTTCTTGTGAATCAGACTGACAATATCAGAGCACTCTTCCCAGGGGGATCTTTCATGAGTAACTGTACTCAGATCTTTATCTCTTCAACTAACCTTATCTTTGATATGACACAACTAACAAATTATTTCATAGATATCATCTGTAAATTGTGCAATCACTCCAAACTCTGTGCATTCACAGAAGAGCACATTGTTTCTGCCTGCTTCTTAATTCAGAAGACAAGAAATCTAGAAATCTCTGGTTCCAATTTCACCTCCAGAAATGTGACTTTGAGTAAGTCATTATAGTTCACTTCATCTGTAAAATGGAAAGGTGAGTCTAGGTAACCTCTATACTTGTTATAACTTTATAATAATATAATGGTACTCGTGAGTCATGTTAAGACATTTCCCCACTCCATCCCAGAAAAAAAGTCACTATATCTAAGTAGCCGGGGGATAATCATATGATCAGTTTTCCTGTTGGACCCAAAGTGGACATAGTCAAATTAACTTTGAGAGGAAGGTTCTTTTCTCAGAAACTCCACCATTCCAAGTACACTTTTTATAACTTTAAAAGATTCATATATATATATATATATATATATATATATATATATATATATATCTGAAGGTCACATTCCATCTTTCATTTATGCACCAGATTATTTGGAATTCATGGTCAAAATATATTTGCATTTTCCTCCATAACAATTTACTTTCTGAAATTTATTTGTGTTCTAAGATTTTAATTAACATCTTCTGCTTCTTTGGAGAGACCCTAACATATGTGTATCTTATTAACTGAAGACTTTTGAGTCACTTCGTGAGGAAGGTTGTGTGTGTGTGTGTGTATGTGTGTGTGTGTCTATAGATGTTGAGGGATGGAGAGAAATAAGGAGGGAAATAAGAGTGAGGAAAATAGAAAAATACAGAATGAGTCCTCAGTATTGTTTATTTCCTTCCTGGTGTCCAGTGCTATTGTTTGCATATACAGAGTGACTGATAAATATCTGAGACAGGTCTTGATGTCCACTCCTCCCCCAGACATGACACTAGGACACCTCATATATGAAAGGCACAAACAGATTGAAGGTCAGGAAACTGTAAAACAGTGAGGACCACTTCTATATCTGAAGAGAAAAGAAAGACCCTAGGTGAGAGGATCAATGCCTGGCAGCTCTCTCAGAGAAAGATGGGACTGAGAGGCATGGTGATCTGAAATCGGTGATGCTTTATCAAATTAATCTGAAACAGAGACTGATATTCAATGGGATTCACTAAAGAATTCAAACACTGTAACTGAAAAACATGCCCATTGAAAGCATTTACAGTATTAGTTATGTTTTCATTGACTATTTTGCTTTTTTGAATGCTATGCCTGAAAATTTTCAATGTACTGTATCTTGTAGAGTGCATCAAAAACTTTGAAACAGGTTTGGAATTGTTCATTCTTTGATCAATAGACAACTAAGACTGCTTATCAGGAAAGCAAGATGTTGGAGGGATAAGTTAGACATCCTCTATTTTGGCCCCTGGTCAGTATCAGGGTTTTAAATGGCCACATGACTTCCTGGAAAGTTTGACTGTGGAGTCCAAGCAGGGATGTAAGTTACCCAATAGGCAGCACAGACACAGACGAAGAAGCAGTCAGAAATTCTGGAGAACAGCATTCCCAAGCTCTCCAGGAAGACCAGGAATTGTGTGAAGATCTAACCAACTTTCACAAAGACTATAAGTTTTATTCAGATAAGCAAAGTATTGTAGTATCATGATTCACCTGAACCACATTTTACATGCACATGCTATACTATCCCAGGGAAACTATAGTGAATGGTCTATATAGTTCAAGTTAAATTTGTACATCCCCACTTCTGGACATAAACAATTCAAACTTTACATTCTGCCACTTATGGAACCCTCTACGAATCAAAAAGTGTACATATTAATTATGCTAATATTACTAAAAATAAGTGAAGATCTGTCTTTGTTTTGCTATACCTTCTTCATTGATCCATAAAAATACATTAGTATGTCAAGAAAGTGAGACAAAGAAAATAGCTCTTTTATCCCCCTTGTACTGACAATTGAGTCCAGGACCTCACACATGCTGAGCAAGCACTCTACCATTGAGCTAAATCTCTCTCACACACAAACACACAAAAAAAAATCCTTAATGAACAACTATATTGCCTAGTTGACTTTTGCTAAGTATGCTTGAGTACCAAATGTATGTAGATACAGCACAGAAATGAAATCAGAAGCAATGACTTATATCTCCAACTCTCTATTTCAAATTATTTAATGGTCATTTGCTACCACATCATGAGTACCTCCCAAAATTAACATTGATATCAATCTATATATATGACTTTCAAGTAATTAATACGTGAAAATTATTTCATGATTAGTGGTCTGCCAGTGCTAGGAGTTTATCATAATTGTTACCACTTTTATTATATTGATAAATTTGCTTTGAATTAATTATTATTTCAAAGAACTTGGAATAATTGTATTTTTAATGAGATAAACATATATGTACTACATTCACTTTTGAGAGGAGTATAAGAAGAAATAGGAGGGTCTAAGAAAATTGAATCTTACAGATGCCTCAAAGTAAACTAAATTATGAGTAGGTAGATATTTTGTGTGAAGAATAGAATAAGACTAATCTCCCCATATACATCTTGCTTATGTTTCCTAAATCATGGTTAATTTCAGCCATCCTCCTAAGACCAGTCATGCTTCCCAATTCAAGTCAAGCTAAATAAAGTACAAGTTATGCACTGTACTTCTGTAATGCAGGTCAAGTCTGTTCTCAGAGTGTTTGAATATAAAAGTAATTACATATAAGAGTAACTACTTTTCAATAGTATAATTTATATCTAACCTTTCTTTTTGCTTTATTCCACTCATCATCTTCTGTTCTTTTATTAATGATATCACTTGATTTTATGATACTTTCATGTGAGTAGATATTGTCTCTCTTCATTCTGGTCCACTTCAAAACTCCTAGGCCTTCTCTTCCAATACCTCCTTCCTGTGTCCTTTAATTACCCAAAACCTGGATGATCATCCTGTGCCTTCCAACCTAGCTCCTACTATATTTCACCTCCTTCATCTCCCCATCCTACCCCTTATCCTCCTGACCCACTCCCAAATAGGGTAAAATCACTCTACTAAGTGGAAAATCATTGCACACATGTTCCTGGTATAAATGAGATTGTATTATTTTTCTGTAGATCTTCTTCCTACAGTTTTAGATATCAGGTTAATAGTTACCACAGTTTATCAGTAACCAGGCTGTACTTGAGTCTATTGTTGGTGCCAGCTGGACTACTTTAAACAGGATGCCATACATACTATAACCACTTTTTCCCCTCTGAAAGACAACAGTGCAATTATAAAGGATATCATAAGCATCACTAAATCCAGTACCAAAGAAATGGGCCCTAAGTCAAATATATAACAACTCCTCAACCTTAATATATTGGGAAGGTAGGTTCTAGGGACAGACACAGAGACCAAGAATCATATACATCTAGAAGACATCTGGAGGAACAGACACTTCCTAGGAAAGCCTCGGCACCAGTGATAAGGCTGTTTAACAAAATAAATCTACAAGTATCAACACAGAAAAAAGCATAGAAAATAGAAATGACAATATGAAGAAGAAAAATGCAACCCCTAATGCTCAGTCCATCCAGGACAAGTCCAGAACACAAAAAGATGGAGGAAATCAGAGGCCAACAACTGAAACTGTCCAAAATGATGGCAGCAGCAGAAAAAACAATGGAAGAGGCCGTAGAAAAAGTGATCTCTAAGCTGCAAAAAGAAATGACTATAAAAATAAAAGACATTAAAGAAGACAGAGATAAACAAATAGAGGAGCTCAGGAAAATGATGGATACCATGAATGACAAACATAGTCAAGAAATGGAATCTGAAACAGATCTAACCAGAAAAGTAGGAGATTGTAAACTCCATTGAAAGTATATGCAGAAGACCGAATGAAAGCAAGTATAAAATATCAGATCTATAAGACAGGGATTCGACTAGCGACCAGGAAAAGAAGATACCTTGAAACTCGCAAGAGACCACGAAAAATCAGTTCAACGGCTACAGCGTGAAGCAAACAAGAACAACATAAGATTGATTAGAATCAGTGAGAAACATGGAAACAGCACAAAAGTCATTAAAAACCATCAAAGAAATGACAGAAAACTTCCCAAACACGGATAAAGAATCTGACATACAATTAAATGAAGCATATAAAAGCCTGAATAGCCATGACCAAAATAAATCTACACCAAAGCATATAATAATCAAGAGTGCAGAAATTCAGCACAAGAACAAAATATTAAAAGCAACTAGAGAAAAGAAACAGATCACCTATAAAGGTAAACTCCCCAGAATCACAGTAGATGTCTCAACACAAACCATCAAATCAAGGAGAGCTTGGAGTGAGGTATTTCAAGCCCTGAAGGAAAAATTCTTCAATCCAGGCTGATATGCCACACAACACTATCTTTCAAAATTGATAGAGAAATAAGATATTTCCATGACAAAGAACTGAAGAAATTTATGACCACCAAACCAGCTCTACAGAATGCTTCAAAGGCTGTATTAGAAAGAAATAATGAAGACCACAAACACATAAACACCAATAAAAAGAAGCTGGCAAGCATGGCAAGCAATTAAACAGAGGAGAAAGACATGGAACAAACAATAGGAAAACAACATGAATGAAAAGCCAACACATATCAGTTATAACCATCAACTCAGTAAATGGTCTCAACTCACCAATCAAAAGAAAAAGACTCACAGAATGCATCAAGAAGCAACATCCAACAATATGCCACATTCAAGAGACATATTTAACCCAGAAAGAAATTCATAGACTAAAAGTCAAAGAATGAAAAATAATTCTCCATGACACAGGAACCCAGAAAAAAGTTTGTATTATTTTCAGATAATGCAAACTTTAAACCAAAACTGATGAAAAGAGTCAAATAAGGTCACTACATACCTGTTAAGGGAAAACTCCAAAAAGATGAGATAACCATCATAAATGTTTATGCACCAAACATAGGTTTATACAACTATATAAAACAAATATTAACAGACATGAAAAATCGAATAAGCACTAACACAATTGTAATGGGGGATCTTAATATCTCACTCTCACAAATAGATACATCAACTGGGCAAAAAATCAGAAAAGAAATATTACAATATTACAATTAAGCCAAGCTTGTGAACAGATGGTCTTGGTAGATGTCTAGAGAGTGCTTCACTCCAAAACATCAAAATACACATCCTCAGTCCCACATGGGACATTCTCCAAAATGAACCACATATTAACTGAAAAAAACTATTCAAGTAAATGAAGAGAAATTGAAATTTTTCCATGCATACTATCTGACCATAGCACAATGAAACTGGAAATCAATGACAAAGGAAACCACAAAACCTAGATTAACATATGGAAGTTAAACAACAGTCTTCTGAATAACTAATGGGTCACAGAGGAAATTAAAGATGAAATTAAAAACTATATACAGTCAAATGATAATGCTGATAAAACATATCAAAACTTATGGGATGCAATGAAAGCAAGCCTACGAGGGAAACTTTTAGTGATGGCCTCACACATCAGGAAAGCAGAATGAGCTCAAATAAACAACCTAGTGTTGAAACTCAGTCTTCTCAAAAATGAGCAACAAATCAAACCCAAAGCTCATACAGGGGAGGAAATTAATGCAATAGATACCAAGGAAACAATACAAAGAATCAATAGTCAGAAAGTTGGTTCTTTGAAAGAATAATTAAAATTGATAAACCATTAGCCAATCTCATCAAAAAGAGGAAAGAAAAACACAAACTTAAGCAATTAGGAATGAAAAGTGGGAAATCACAATGGATCCTACAGAAATCTAGGAGATCATCAATGTCTACTATAAGAACATATGTTCTAATAAGATGGAAAACACAGAAGGGACAGATTCCTAGACATAATCAAATTACCAAAACTAAGTCAAGAAGATGCAAAAATTCTAAATAACTTGGCATCAGCTAAAGAAATAGAAAATGTGATTAAAAATTTACCAACAAAGAAAAGCCCAAGACCTCATGGATTCATTGTTGAATGCTACAAGAAATGTAGAGAATCAATATCACTAATGCTGAAAATCTTTAAAGAAATTGAAAAGAAAGCAGCACTTTCAAAACCATTCCTGGAAGCAAGTATTACCCTGATTCCAAAACCAAAGAAGAACCCAAACAAAAAGAGATCTACAGGCCAATCTCCCTAATGAACATAGATTCAAAAATCCTTAATATGACAATAGCAAACAGAATGTAGCAAATAATTAAGATTATATAATATTACCAATTAGGATTCATTCCAGGGAGGCAGAGATGGTTCAACATACACAAGTCAATAAATGTAATACACCACATTGACAGAACCAAAGACAAACATCACTTAATCATCTCAATAAATGAGAAAAAAATCTGACAAAATCCAACACTCAGTTAATTATAAAAATCTACAGAAAACTGAAATAGATGGTCTTTGCCTCAATCTTATAAAAGCCTTCCATGACAAACCAACAACTAACATCATATTAAATGCTCAAAACCTGAAAACTTTCACTCTAAAATCAAGAACAAGACACATGCTCATTATCACCACTCCTATTCAGTGTAGTTCTGAAAACATTAACCAGAGCAATTAGACAGGAGAAAGAAATAAAAGGAATAAAGACAGGAAAGGAAGAAGTTAAGTTATTATTTGCATATGACATGATACTCTACTTAGAAGACCCAAACAACTCCACCAAAAATACTTGTAGATTTAATATCCAAAGTCCTTAGTATAGAGGGATACAAAGTCAGTGCTCAAAAATCATCATTCTTATAAGCAAGCAACAAAATCACAGAGAGAGAAATTAGGGAAA
Source organism: Dasyprocta punctata (assembly GCA_004363535.1). NCBI lineage: Eukaryota > Metazoa > Chordata > Mammalia > Rodentia > Dasyproctidae > Dasyprocta > Dasyprocta punctata. The sequence continues at coordinate 9,067 of RJWM01004497.1, read as the reverse complement.
GCATACCTTTCACAATAGCATCTAAAAAATGAAGTACTTATGAAACAATCTAATAAAGAATGTAAAAGATCTGTACAGCAAAAATTACAGTACCTTAAAATAGATCAAAGAGGATATCAGAAAATGAAAAGATATCCTTGCTCTTGGATAGGAGGAACTAACATGGTGAAAATGGCCATACTCCCAAAACTGCTACACAGATTTAATGCTATCCCAATCAAAATGCCATTAACATACCTCACAGAACTGGAGAAAACATTCCTAAAATTTATTTGGAAACACAAGAGACCTGGAGTAGCAAAAGCAATTCTGGGTAACCAAGGCAGGTCATGGGGATCAAAATCCCAGTGCTGAAATTATACTATAAATCTACAGTGATAAAATAAGCATTGTATGGGGGGAAAAACAGGACTGAGCTCAGTGGTATGGAATAGGAGATGTAGAAGAAATCCCAAACACACTCAGTCATCTTAATTTTGGCAAAAGAACCAAACATGTTCACTGGAAGAAAGATAGCCTCTTTTATAAATGGTGCTGGAAAAATTGGCTTTCCATCTGCTGAAGACTAAAACTAGACCCATATTTATCACTGTGCACTAAATTAAAGTTTAAAGTTCAAATGGATCAAAGATATAAATATTAAAATAGAAAGACTACATTTTTTTTTTTTTTTTTTTTTGTGGCACTGGGGATTGAACTCACAGCCTTGCGCTTGCCAGGGCAGGCGCTTAAGCTGCTAAGCCAAACTCCCCAGCCCTGGTTTTTTGAGGCAGGGTCGCACTATGTAGCTCAGGCTGGCCTTGCGCTCGCGTTGTAGCCCAAGCCGGCCTCGAACTCACAACGCTCCACCTACCTCAGCCTCCTGAGTGCTGGGATTAAAGGCGTGTGCCACCACACCCGGCTGAAAGACTAAATCTTAAAGACATAGATGTAGGCAGAGACTTCATGAACAAAACCCAGATTGCAAGGAAAAGATTACAAAGAATCAACAAATGGGATCTCACCTTATTAAAAAGTTTTTTCACAACAAAAGAAATCACCAACAGAGTGAAAATTCAAGCCACAGAGTGAGAAAAATTTATAGCCAGTTGTCCCACAGACAAAGAACTTACAACTAGAATATATAAAGAATTGAAAAAAATCAGAACCCCTGTCTTGGTTACTTTTCACTCATTGCTGAGACAGAATACCTGATGCCCAAAATTAGGGAAGGAAAGGTTTATTTCTTACAGTTCTCAGGAGTTTCAGCCCATACTTAGTTGGCTCTAAGGCAGCATGACTTGGCAGGGCTGCCATTCATGGTGGCTCCCAAACAGCAAGGCAAGCCAGTGAGAGAGAGCAAGCGAAAGACCCGTCTTCCTCTTGGCCTTCTACTGGAAGTCAGCTCCACCCCTGGGAGGGTGCAGCACTCACAACCCTAATCCCAGCACTAGACAACAAACTGATCACGAACATGAGACTTAGCCCTGTCCAAATTACATGAAGCCTTGGGGTGACACAGGATCAAACCAATACATTCCACTCCTGGGCCTCCAAGGACTCATGTATATCCTTTAAACAAAGACATTTAGTCCATCTCCAAGAGTTACCAAAGTCCTAACATCTTCAGCATTGCTGAAAAGTCCAAGTCCCATATCTCCTCTGAGATCTATGGCAAGCTCTTATTTGTAACCCCCTGTACAAATGAAAACGAGGTTAAACACTTCCAACATATAAAGGCACAAAGTAAATATTAGGATTCCAAAAGTTACAAACAGGAATACAAAGCATTGGAACCACAGCAAGTCCAAAATCTAGCAAGGCAAACATTGATTCCTGGAGTTCTACGCTCAGCATCTGAAGCAATCTGGTTGCAAGCTTCAAGAGGCTTGAGTGGCTCGACCCCTATGGCACTTTCAGGGATTTTTAACTTCCATATCTTTCCTTGGATGATTCATGTTCCTGGCTTTTTCAAACTTTTGGGTTTTCCAATGTACCCTTGGCTTCACATTTACATTTTTACATATTGTCCTCTGAAGTCGGGACAGAAGCTGCACATTTTCCTTGCACTTAAAACCAGCACTATGTGGATGCCACCAAGGTCTGCTGCCAGTGGGAGCAGTAGCCAGGCTTTCCTCTCTCTTGGCAGTAGGGGTCAACTGCCTGGATCGCTGAGTTCTCTGAACTTGATTGCAAGCTTTTTCACTTTTGAAGGCCTGAGGCTGCAAAGAGTGGAGGCCTGCCGCTTCCTGGGATGCCCCCAGGCCATCTTTTTTATTTCTCTGTTCCTTCTCAGCAATTGAAGTCTCAGCTCTATCTTTACAGTCCATAACTTTTTGGCCAGATTCACAACATTTTAAGTCACCATGCTGGGCTCTTTGCTCTTGATTTGCAGCATAAATCTGGCTAAGAGCCCCCAACAATAGCCAGGCCACCATTTGAACATTAGATTGATTGAAATTTCTTTCGCCAGACTAATCAGACCATCACCCTTAATCTCAGCCTCAGGCAAACTCTCTGGACACGAGCAGAATGCAGACAAACTTCCTGCCATGCCATAACACACATCGTGTGGAGTCCAACAACCAATGCAGTCCTTCTTTCCAGCAGAAACCTCCCAAGCCTGGTCTTTTGTGGCAGGCTTTCTATCAGCCTTCTGGTCTCCTGAGCTCTGACTAGAATCTCTCATACAGAACAGCCTAAGCTGTTCCAGCTCTGTGCATTCAGGTGACATCTCCAAACCTTTCCAAACCCTTCCCAGAAGCCATTTCCAAAGGTTCTTGAACCACATAGTCAGGTTTAGTCACAGTAACGACCCCACTCCACCAGTACCAAATTCTATCTTAGTTACTTTTCACTACTTACTGAGACAGAATACCTGATGCCCAAAATTAGGGAACGAAGGCTTATTTCTTCAAGTTCTTGGGAGTTTCGGTCCATACTTATTTGGCTCCAAGGCAACATGGTGTAGTAGGGCTGCCATTCATGGTGGCTGTCAAACAGCAAGGTGAGCCAGTGAGAGAGAGCAAGCAAAAGACCCGTTTTCCTCCTGCCCTTACACTGTAAGTTGGCACCACCCCTGGGCAGGTGCAGCACTCACATCACCAATCCCAGCACTAGACAACAAACTGATCATGAACATAAGACTCAGCCCTGTCCAAATTACGTGAGGCCTTGGGATGACACAGGATTAAACCAATAAACCCCCCCACCCAAAACTCAGAGACCCAATCCAAAAATGGGAAACTGAGATGAATACACACTTCCCAAGTGAAGAAATACAAATGTTAAATAAATACGTGAAAAAATGTTCAATGGCATTGGTCATTCAAGAGATGCAAATTAAACAACACAGATTCCATCTCACCCCAGAATGAATGGCTATCATCAAAAAGTCAACCAGTAACAAATGCTGGAGCGCTCTGTGAGGAAAAAGAACATTTTCCCACTATTGATGGGAGTGTAGGCTTGTGCAAGCACTGTGGAAATCAGCATAAACATTCCTTAGAAACCTTGGATTAGAGATCCTATTTCACCCAACTCTTCCCTTCTGGGTGTCTTCCCAGAAGAATTAAAAGCATCATACCACAGAGATATATGTGCACCCAAGTTTATAGCAGCACAGTTTGTAATAGCTAAATCTTGGAAACAATCCAAATGCCCACCAACCATGGAATGGATAAAAAAGATGTGGTATTTTTATACAATGGAGTATTACTCAGCTATAAAGAAGGATAAACTTGAGGCCTTTATAGGTAAATGAATGCAACTCAAGAACATACTCATAAGTAAAATAAATCAGACCCAAATGTGTAAACATCATATTGTCTCACTAGTGTGAGAAATTTAAAAAGTAAATAATATCCAAATTGTGCATAGATATCATGAGTTGGGAAAAAAGTGTTCAAAAGAAAAGATAAACTATAGCGGGGGAAAGGGGAAAGGAAGAAAGGGAAAAATTTTAAAAAGTATGTATACACAAAATATTTAAGATAGTTATACAGCTAGTTTCTCTTAGTTCATTGAAAAGAAAGGTTTGTGCTAATACTGTTTGGACAGGATATCAAGCCTATATCTTGTACTCTAAATAACTACTACGAAGACAACAATACACAATGTATTAATTATTGTAACGGCCCTACTAACCTCTTTTGAAAGAGTTTCGTTGTTTTTTTATCTTTTTTCTCTTTAAAATAATAAGTAAATCATATCATCAGTTCATCAATTAAAAAATTAATTACGTATATTTGTACATTTTAGGTATAAACAATGATCACATTCATCATAGGGAATTTGTACCTGTACATGACACTACTTGATTCTTCTTTTTATTTCCCATTCCCTTACCTTCCCTTTAATCGACCTTCCCTTATTTAAAAAGTTTCATTTCCATTTTTTTCCTTCTTTTCTCATCATTTTTTTCTTTCTTTTCCCTTCCTTTCCCTGCCTCTATCCCTTATTTCCCTTCTCATTTGAACATTTTCTTCTTATAATTAGGGTCATTTTGGGGCTGGGATGAAAGTGTGGCTTCAGGCAAAGCTGCAAGGTAAGCTATTCTCTTCCAACATTCGGTATTTTCATCCAGTCGAATGTGTTCAAAATAAACCTCAACAGCAGCCTTGAAGAAGACAAATGGGAAAGGACATAATCACAGTCCGTGGAGAAAAAAAAATCACACTCCTTCTAGCTATTCTTTAATGATAGTGAAGTTTGTAAACTGGTTAAAAATATCAAAATTTCATCTGGTTTACAAAAAAATCTCACACATTTTAAATTCTCACTCTAAAATTAAACCAATCTTGAGTAATAGATACAAGATCCTTCTCTTGATGTTCTGTGTACACCCTCCTTGTTTTAGTCAGGGTTTACAAGAGAAAAGATTTAATATAGGACACATAATTTATAGGATTAACTTACAATATTCACCCAAAGAGACAAATGAAAAAGAGTTCAGCAGTTCTGTTCACACACTAGAGACTCAAAGAATTCAGCTGAGGGCCTAGATTCCACATCAACGTTATGAAGGAGTACCACTAAAGACCTAGAGCCCATAGCAATGTCTCATGCAAGTCTGAATCAAGGATCTGCACTAGGAAGGCTCAATGGTCAGTGGTGGAAACTAGAAACTCTGCTAGTGGAATGCAGAATCTGAGTCAGCAGACTAAGACATTTGCACTAGAACCAGGAAAGGACACTCAAGGTAAGGACCAAAGCTCCCCCAAAGAGAACTGCAGCCATTCTCAGTGTCAGTGAGGACCCAAGCTCCTTCAATGATGAGAAAAGCTGAGTTCATAACTGGAAATCCAGCATGACAAGCTTCTCCAGGAGAATCAACAGCACACCATCTTCCCCTCCAATTCTCTTTTTATGCTGTTGGCAACGATCCTCAGGTGGGCCTCCCACACCCAGCACCATGCTGATTCAGTTCAACTGGGTGTTCCAAGTTGACCATTAGTTAACCCACCATGCTCCTGTTCTCCATCCTCCATTGCCACTCTCTGTGACCCAAAAGGATGAACTCTACAACCCATGTCACCTGAGCTCCTTTACCATCTGGGTTCTAGCCAGGTTCAGTCATGTGAGGGAAGGACCTCTCAGAAGACAGAGGAAAAGAAACTTCTCCCCAGACCTTCTCCATCAGTACCCCTGCAGGTGTGTCCTTCTGGGAACTCAGTTTGTGAAGATACCTCTCTTTATGATTCCCAGTCTCACCAAGGTCCAGGGACACTTTATGCACGCATGCCTTCCAAAAGCATGCCTTTCTCTTTCTACTTCAGAAATCACCAGAGAAACTCAAGTTATCAGTATTCAAAGAGACTACACAATTTGTCATTTTAGAAAGTCTTTGATCAGTGTTCATTTTAGAAAATGTCTGAAATGTAAGCTCATTGAAGTCTTTTTTCCCATCATTTTCACAAAAACTCTTCAGAGAAACTATATAACCTCTCAAGGTTGAAAAACTTTGGGTAGGAATGATCATTCAGAAGTAAGCAGCTCAGAATAGTATGGTTTTTTGCCTTAAAAATTTTTTTTAAAAATATGGTTAAAAAATGAGACAAATTTCCCCAGATGGCTATTTCATTCTTCATTCACATCAGTATAACCACACAGATATAAAATATTTTAGAATGCATTCAATTGATGTGAACCATGAAAGTAACTAAGGGTGGTCATATCAAGTGCAGAAACATATTCTCTGTTTTAGTTTTGTCCTTTGCTGTTCTGTGTGATCAGTTTAGTATGTGCAAACTCATTTATAGGAATAACTCAGAAAATGTTACGGCAAAAATTTCACTCTATTTTTCTGTGTTTCAGATTGTGGTGCTCTTGGATATCTAAAGAGTAATATTATTGAAAATGTTACAATTTTGTATAATTAAAATTAGATCTTGTTCTTTAATTATATGTTGACTTTCTTTTAGATGAACTTAATATTTTTATTAAAAGTGTTACCTAACTTTTAAAAATTAAGCATAGATGCAATTGTTATTTCAATACTTAATTATATGAGTGCTTTTCTTCTCTTGAGCTCTAAGTTCCTTGGACAGTAACACACTGCAATCATCTCTATATTTTCAAGAACCATAATGAAGTATAATGAACATTCATAGATACATTTAGAATTAATTGTGACAACCTTGCCACCTGCTCTGATGATCCTTTTCCTTATTTGTACTATACTCGAAGTGTATTCCACAAATTTTACTGCTAATTTTGTGAAACAGAGTTCTATGTTCTTTCTTTTATTATTTCAAAAAGACAGCCTGTCACCCTTTCCTGAATATTCACATGTCTGTCTAGGAAATCCTTAGGCTTCCATTCCAACATGTGCAGAACCAGCGTATATAGTAGCTACCGTTTCTCTCAGAGTTTGCATCTTTACAAACAGATTGCACGTGACACGCTGTTTGCATATATAATTTATGGCACATCCAGACAAGAAAGTTTTATTTGAATTTTTCTATAATTATTTTCTACTTTGAACATCAGAATCTTAACTTAGTAGTTAAATGTACAAACTGAATAAATTCAGAGAATAAAATATATTTACAATGTTAGTCCTAATATCATAAAAGGATTGTATTGCCTATAGTAACCAAGGAGAACAGACTGTGAAAACAAGAAGATAGAAAACCAGGTAATAAAAGAAAAAGACCATGGATGAGAGGAGAAAAGCATCAAATTGCAATTTCCTACTACCAGTTCTCATTTACTTAAAAAAAGTCATATGATTTCTTCTTATGTCATACTGTCAAATATTGCTGCTGTGTGGATTAAATATTGTTACAGTATTTACTAGTTTGACAACTGCTGTAAGTTTAACAGCTTTGATCTTACTTATGTGTGTGCTAGCTATAGATTGAAAATACCACTGGCCAAGGAAAATGACGAGAGCTGCACAAAGCAATTTGTGAAGGTATAATTCTGTGCAATCTCTTTGTTCTCCTCTGTCACCATCAATGATTCATTGTTCCAAATACAGGCAAAATTCTAAACACTTGTTTTGCTGGGAGAGACTCCAATATATTTACACTTTGACAAAAACCCCTTCACTATCATGTTAACTCTGCCTTTCAGTTCTGTGGTAAGATTTTATCTGCAATTGTGAAATGCAAAATTGTGTTGTGTTTGAAGAATGTGTAACTTCAGCCCACAAAGCAGGGAATGTTCCACGAAACTTCTAGGAAGTATAATAGCTTGATATTTCATGTTTCCACCTCCAGCTTCAAACATTGGCATTTGCATCCTCAGAGAGTATTAGATTTTGAATTCAGTCTTCTACAGATGATTTAAATCTGCTAGACAAGAAAGAGCACATATCACATATTTACTTCTGCAAACATTCTATCCTTCCAAAAATAAGAAACACAAAATTCCACTTGTGTCAGTGATTAGCTTCACAGATTACTCGTTTACTTCTTCCAAATGTGGTCTGGTTCTCATTCAGCTGAATCCCAGATAGTGGAATGTCAAATCTTGTGATAAGCAGTAGGCAATTTGAGCTTGGGACATAGACAACTTATTAAACATAACCCAAACAAAATTCTACTAACTACGGTATTTTGAACTCAACAATTGTGTGGCCTAGTTATGTATGAAACTTAGATATTTGGGAGATTTGGGGACATTTTGTTTCTTAGTTTTTACTTAAATAGATTGGTCTTAATTTATTATTGATTTACAAATAAAGATTATATATATTTATAACAAACATGTCATGTTGATGTTTATATACATTGTAGTATGGATCAGTCAAGTAAGTAATTAACATATCTGCTATTTCACATTTTTAATGGGAAACACGTTTAAATGTATTATCACATCAATTTTCACGTGTGTAATATATTATTACTAACTAGAGATACCATACTGTACAATAGATCTGAACTTATTTCTCCTATGAAAGTGGAATTTTGTATCCTTTGAACAGCAATTTCTCTAATCTTTGCCCCACCCCCAGACCTTGTTAACTGCCAGTCCACTCTCTGGCTCTTCAAGTTTGACTCTTTTAGGTTTCGCAAATAAGTGATGCCATGTAGAAGTTAGCTTTTTGTGTATATTTCACCCATGGGAAATTTTTTTCTTTTAGAAATGTGTACATGTACCAAATTTTCTTTATACATTCATCCATCAACAAAAATTTAGGTTTTTTCATGTTTCAGCTAAGGTGAATAACATTGCAATAGACACGGGAGTACAGATAACTATTTGACATACAGGTTTCACATTCTTTGGATATATATACAAAAGGGAATTATTGAGTCATATGATAACTCAATTTTTGCCTTTTGAGGAACTTCTATACTGTTTTTCCTCAATAGCTGTTCTAATTTACATCTCCACCAGTAGTGCACAAGGGACATCTTTTCTCCCCATTTTCTTCAATACTTATCTCTTATTTTTTTAATAATAGCCTAACAGAGGCCGGCGCCACGCGGCGCCTGCTTGCATCAAGGGAGATCTGATCCGCCTTCCGGGGATGGGGGCTCCGCCGCCCCGGAGGAGAACCAGAACCGGTCCAACCGGACCGCAACGCGCCGGCGCCACGCGGCGCCAGCTTGCATCAAGGGAGATCTGATCCGCCTTC